>CAUYON010030262.1:0-11246 GCA_963573935.1 Arctocebus calabarensis
AATTTATTTACAGAAAAGTATACAGAAAACACTAAAGCTAGAGAGAGAGAACTCAAGTGGGGAGAGAAAAGCTCTCTCCATTTCTCTCCTGGTCTTACCCCATCTCCCCCTTTAGGCTTTTAGTCTTGGGGTATATATAGGTGCATGGGTTCCTTGGCCAGGAAACGAATGAACACAGTCCCTTCCACCGGAGGCAAGGTGAATGAAAGTATCAATGAATGGACACAGTCCATTCATGGAATTGAGGCCTAGGAAATTCACATGAAATTGACCTAGGCATAGGAAATGGGGGTTCCACATTTAGTCCTAAGTGTAAAGTGAAGGAGACACCAAGGCACAGGTGTCTCCTGGGCAGTTGTCCAGCCTTTTGGCTATTGGAGCCTCTGGTGGGTGTTGGAGGTCCCTCTCCTTGCCTGTCATCCATCCCGCTGGTTCTTCAGCTGGCTGCGGCAGCACCAACACCGCCAAGGAGGAGGCGACAGGTCTGCCAGCTCCGCTGAGCTGGCTAGGGTGCCAAATGTCCTGCATCAATTCTCCCTCTTGGAGTAGAAACTCTCACTGCTGTTAGGGGAAAAGGGCAAAGACTCAATCTAACTGCTTCCAGGTGAATCGGACGATGATAGAAGGGGGCAGTTAGGGTTTCTCCATAGGGAGAGTGATACAGGGGTTCATGGACTGGAACCATCTTTATTGCGTGTGGCTTGATGACATTTAAGTGTAGGTGGTCTGTGGTTGGCTATCTTCATTGCCTGCCTCCATAGAAGATGGAGGGTTCCAGGATTTTACTCATGAATGATGCATCCAGGAATCGACTCCTATAACTTTAACAGCTGTAGAAGAAGACAAGATAACAGGAAAGGGGACTTCCCAAGTTGGGGTTAGGGAAGGTGTATTAGAGGGAAGAGTTTTGATCACGACTAGATCTCCAGGAGGGAAAAGTTCCTGTTCTAGTTAGTATGTCCCTCCCCAAAAGGGGAGCAAGATTTTCAGGCATGAGTAGGGAGGCATGAGAGAACAGCAAGTCATTCCAATTGCAGCTTAAAGGCTGGGAGAAAAATTTGGTAACCAGCTTTCCAGACACCCCCTGTATAGTTACAGATCTGGGAGATAAAAGACCAGGGTTAGAGAGAAGTATAGAAAAGGTTGCTCCAGTGTCCAAAAGAAATTTTATCTCCTGGCGCTCCAATGTAAGGCAAATCCGGGGCTCTTGAGGAGTGATGACACAAGCTGGAGCCATGAGAATTTGCCCCAGGCACCCTCAGTCCAGTTTGGGCTCCAATGGGGTCACTGTCCCAGGAGGTCTTCACTTTTGGGGACAGGCCACCCTCCAGTGGTCACCCTTGCATTCTGGACAGGGGACAGGTGGCTTGCACAGCCAGTGGTGCTGCTGGGGGCAGTCTTTTCTGAAGTGGCCAGTCTGACCACATTGGAAGCACTTGTGTTTAGCTCCTCTGGTTTCCCTCTGCCCCTGAAAGTTGCTCGTTTGTTGGAGTGCCATTGCAAGAGCTGTCATTCTTTTCTGTTCCTTTCTCTCTTTTTCCTCCTTTCTCTCTAGGTCTCAATTATAAAAGACCATAGTGGCCGTTTTAAGAAGATTCTCCAGGTTATGGTCTCGGCTTGGAGCCAATTTCTGGAGTTTTCTTTGAATGTTGGAGCCACTTGAGTGATAAATTTGTCTTTTAGAATAATCTGACCCGTTATGGAGTCAGGTGTCAATTGGGTGCATTTTCTCATTGCCTTCCTAAGCCTCTTTTTAAATTGTTGTAGATCTTATAAGACATATTTAAGAATAGTGATGATCCTTATAATTTTAGGTTCAGCATAAGGTACAAGTTGCTGTGTCAGGGAAACACAAATTTGCTGTATAAATACCCTAACTCTATTGAACTTCCAAAAGCCTTTGTTTTCTTCCCTGTTGAAAGGTGCACTAACATTAGCTCACGTTCAAACAATATTGCATTGAACCAGATATAGACATCATGTGAAAATAATGAAAATGAATTTGAGTAATGTCTTTATTTCTCAAATGATAACTGCATGCCTTTATCAAAGTTATCAGCATCACATTTTTATAAAATATGCATATGTCTATATTGAATTAAGAGACACACAACCGAAGCCTCAAACTAATGAATCAGTCTATTATGTTATTTTTGTATTGAACTTTTAATTCAATCATAGACCCTTTTCCTTCCTTTCCAAGAACAACTAATATATTTAAAACAAGAAATGACACTTCTTGTAATTGATAATATAATGCAAACCTAGTAGTTCTTTATAACATCATTTCTTTGCATATACCCATAATAATTATTAAGGCAAAAATACTAAGCTTTTCTTTGAACATAATGAGTGGAAAATTAAATTTCCCTATTTTTTGTCACAGATTCATTTTAGAAAAATATCTTTTAGAAAAAGCAGAGCCCCTTGTGTGGCTAGAAGTCTTGGTTCAGATGCTTCTGATGAGGTGAAGTAGATGTCATAGGCCCTGTACCCTTTCCTTTCTATAGCCTTGTGTCAACTATGTCTGACTGAGGGCAACATGTTCTTGTTGTTTGTTGCTTTCTTTTGGTTTGATGAAGCACCAAATAAACAGAAGGAACAGAAAAAGAATGTTAACAAAGCGGTGATCATCTGTTTCTGCCCATGTTTGAGAGCGTGGGCTTTAGTCATCTTGTGAAAATGACAAAAACAGGTTGAAGGAGACATGTTAAGTGCCTCTAATAAACTATGAACAAGATCTGGAAAAAAGGTTACCTATCACACCAACCTACAAGCATACCCAAACAGATGATCTCAGAGAGTTGACAAGCAAAGATCTTTCTATTCAAACAAGCCAGAAGAAAGACTATGGGACCCTGTAGAGGAGTTTTGCTTTTATCCCTTGCATTGATTGATATTGCCCTTTAGCACACTCCCACGAGTCATCCCACAGAGTAATTTAGACCTGTCTGCTCCTGCCTACATGTAAAATATGACCTCTATTAGTTTTCTAATTCTTTCCATTTTTAAATCATCACAAACCAAACACCCAAAATAGAATGCTTTTAAAGTCTTTGAATCAAGGGTTGGGCCTGGTTTAACTGAGTTTTCAATTTCAGGGTCTCCCCAGACTGTTGGTTGAGGTTGTGGTCTCAACAGAAGTCTGACTGTGAAAGAGTTCACTTCTAAGCTCCTATAGGCAGTTGACAGACCTCACTGAGAATTCCATTTTCTTTCTAACTCTCAGCTAGGAAATGCTTAGGTACTAATATGCTTCAAGTGTTATACTGTGAAGTGTCTGCTTATGTGTTTCATAAATAGCTATGTGAAATATGGATATTTGCTTCTTTGAATCCATCAGAAGAATATTTCTAACCTTGTGGCAGAGGGAGAGATCCAGACCCTCTTTTAAGTGGTTTAAACTGATGAATTGAGAACCACCTAGGATATTCTGTTTCAAACACTTGAAATCAACCAATTTAGTACCTTAATTACATTTTTTAAATACCCTCATGTTTCCATATTCTGCAGCCTGCAAGCAAATCACAGATCGTATATTCACTCAAGAGAAGAGGATTATATGATAATGCAAGTCATTAGAGAACACTTCATGGTATGCTCACTATACTTCCCACAGGTATGGAGATTTCTTTAAAAAACTGAGATTGTGAACATGCTCTTTAGTAAAGTATCATGAGAATGGAAAAGCAAATATCCAGTATACTTGAATATGAAGCCCACAGTTTAACTCATACATTTCCACACAAGAGAAAAACTAAATTTAATTCAAGTTGGGAGGAGAGGTGGTGGGGGAGAAAGGAAGAAGAAGGGGGATTGGTGTGCTCCCATGCAATGGGCATAATGTGAGGGTATATGACACACTTCCTGGGTGTGGGATGCAACTACAACAGGGACCTTACCTAACGAACACAAACATTATAACCTACTCATTTGTACCCTCATATTAATCTGAAATTTTAAAACAATAAATAATAAATTTAAAATTAAAAACTAGAGTGTGGAATTGGGAGAAAGACTGATATTACAGAAACAGCACTAATGAGCAACAACAGAATAAATTCATATGGAGAAGTCCCAAGCACCATTATTGACTTGAGGAGCTAGATATATGCATCTGTGTGTGTGCATGGGTGCCCATACACTATACTGATAGTGTATCATTAGAAATGGAAAAGTTGAATTATCAATTCCTCTCAGCACCTATACAATTTGAGGAACTGAGACACTTTGTTTGAGAAATCCGTGAATTATTATAAGATGTAAGGACCAACTTCTATTCCTCTCACTTAAAAGAACTGCTGTTTCTCCAAACAATTTAAACATATTTTTACTCAAGCTACTAGCTTTTGTTGGCTCCAGAGGAACAAAACTTCCACCAGTGATCTCTGATCCCACCCTCAAGAGTAATATTTATTTTTCACTCCATTAGTGGGTAAAAAGTATAAATAAATCATGTTTTGTGGATACATGTGAGTGTTCTAAAGTTATTTTAATAATTTGGACTCCCAAGAAGGTATCTTAGTGAAAAAAATTCACATTTGGAATATCAAGATTTCAGCATTACTATGGATACAAATTGGATTTGGAGAAATTCTTAGATATACAATCTTGTAAATGATGGTTGATAGCTGAGTATGTTATCGAGCATTCAAGCATTCGAGCATTACACCAAAAATAGATTTCTAAGTTATCATAACAAGAGCTCCATATACTAGTATTATAATTTAGCTACTTTTTGTCTTCTTTATTCATGTATAAAACAGACAAGATTACACAGCAAAAAATAAATTTTCAGAATCTTCAACTAAAGATTTTATATTATGGCTACTGAACAAAACAAACTCCATATTTTATCTAAATATACTTAGAAGCTAAGCATGTCAGATATCTTAAATGCAGCCCTTGGAAGAAGGCTTTATTATATATCTTCTCTTTCACAATAAATTACACTACCATTGTCTCAGCATGCCTTGTGTCTTGATTACTTAGGTTAAGAAAGTTGGTCCAATCTTTTCATTTATGAATGAAAAAATTATAATGAATGGATCTATACATAGTAGTGAAATTTTTGAACCCAACTAAAACCATTATTGTAGTCATACCTGCACTATTGTTAAAAATTTCAATTTATTTACTTTCATAAATAGATGAGAAAAAAAAAGAGTTAGGGGGACCTAATTGTTTACCTATGATTAATATTTAACTGGCAGTTTTAATGATCAGAGAATAAATGTATGTTGATTTCATTATCTATTCATTTTTTATGACTATTTTTCTAGCAACACTCTGTATTACTACCTCAGTTCTCCTAGAGGGCAAGGATCATGGTCTACATTATGAATATTGCAAATAACCTACTCAATAGGTTGTCATTAAAATGGTGAATGAATGAGAAAGAAATCATTCACTCTGCAAGTTAATAATATAACTCATACTGAAAGACAAGAAACATCTAATTTAAATTATTAAATTTACTTGTACTAAGGTGAATAAGACAAAATAATAAAGCAAGACTTTCAAATCTGAAAGTAAGGCAAAGGTGGCTTTATAAAATAAAGCAAAGTGAACACAGTGAATAATACATACTTGTGTCAGACATATATTATTCCTAAAGCTTTTGAATTTCTGAAAATGCATTATTATCAAAGCAAACTTAGCACAGCTTGCCTCATACTTGATGCTGGATGACTAGTTCTTAGCTCTTTTTGTAGCTAAATCCTTGGTTGAAGGGTTTGTAACTGTGCCAAAATAAAGGAATAATAATAGAAAATACCCACATAGCATAATATATCTACATCACCGATGGTTAGAAAGGACATTACAATAATAAAGTCAGGTTTAAGTTTAATGGTGGTGGCATTTCTCTTATGGGATGTGAATTTTTATTTTATTTTGTAATGCTTAGTTTATTCTCTAGTGACTGATAATGTTAATTGAGCTAATGCACATTTAAGAAAGTTAAACATGGTACAAAAATGCCAATTTTTATTATAATGCATTATATTTTACAAATATTTTAGTCTGATTGCTTCTAGGGAAATATATAAACATGTTTCATCAGTTCTTTATATAGAATCATCAAAGAATTTGAAGGGAGAAATATAATTATGTAATCTGGCATTTTGTATGGAAGCATACTATGGGTAAAAACAAATATCCTAGCACCTACCTGAGTATCACAAATGCTTGGACATTTTTTATAGTTCCACCTCAGATTTGATCACCTTTTATAATGACAGTAACTCAGAAGAAATATGAATATAATTCTATAACACACTGTGATTTCAACGAACAAGTATTTTTGAAAAACCAACCTTCTGTGACTTATTGACTAGTAAAAAAGATACTGTTAAAATATTCTGGCACCATAGACATATTCCCTGAATACAAAAATGATTTTTGAGGTACAGTTGGCCTTAAACAAATTGTACAGATAGTTTATATGTAGACACTTAAAATCTTCCTTCCTTCCTTCCTTCCTTCCTTCCTTCCTTCCTTCCTTCCTTCCTTCCTTCTTTCTTTCTTTCTTCCTTTCTTTCTTTCTTTCGACAGAGTCTCACTCTGTCACCCTTCTTAAGAGTTCTGTGGTGTCACAGCTCATAGCAACCTCAAACTCTTGGTCTTAAGCGATTCTTTTGCCCCAACCTCCCAAGTAGCTGGGACCACAAGTGCCTGCCACAACACCCAGCTATTTTTTTTTTTGTTGTAGTTGTCATTGTTATTTAGCAGACCTGGGCTGGGTTTGAACCTGCCAGCCCCGATGTGCGTGGCTAATGCCCTAACCATTGAGCAGGGTTGTCAAGCCAACACTTTTTAATAAATTCAGAAAGAACTTCCTGAGTGCTTACTGAAGTTTGGGCATATAGGGAGACAATTCCCTAACTTCTTGCATAGTGATTTGCGGTTTGGGATGTGTTTCATTACTGCTTAAGGAGCTATTGAAATAAACATATCTAATACCACTTCTGTAAATTGCCATTCAAAATTTCTCAGGCAAGTTCTAAGGAAGTCTATTAGCACACTATGATTTCAATGAACAATTATTTTTGAAAAACAAACTTTCTGTGACTCATTGACTAGTGAAAAAGACATCATTAAAATATTCTAACACCATAGATATATTCCCTGAATACAAAAATGATTGTTGAAGCACAGTAGCCCATTATATATATATATTTTTTTTTGCCAAACGTTCATCAGATGAGTCTCTGAATAATTCATTTGGATTTTGAGTGAAGCATAAGAAAAATATAAGATATTTAATTTTTGGAAAACAGTTGTAAAATAGATAAGATTAAAGAGACAGCCATAAAACTGAGAATTTTGGAGTATTTCTTGAAGGAATAGGGAATTATTGGAGAATTTTATGTAAAAAGTCCTATCTGTACCCTAGAAAGTAAACACTGGTTTCAGAGGTAACATCTCAGTCCTCAAAGGAGGAAAGGATTATATGGGAAACTGTTACAGTAATCAAAAAAGAGTAATAAATGTGGCCTGCACTTAGATAGGAAGAGAAATTCTGGAGAGTCAATAAACTGGATGTCATGAGTTGTTGTGTTGGGATATTTGCTAGAAGGACAAATAGAAATTGAGATCCAACCTTCAAATCCCAGCTTCACATCATATCGTTAGGGACCTTCCCAATCTTTCAATTTATATTGATACAATTTATATCGATACTTTCTGCATCCTCCATTAACATGGTATATTCTTCTTTCATTTTACATGTCAAACTCCACAACTGTGTATTAGTTCAGTATTTATCAATATATATTATCACATAAAACCATATGATCTCAGAAGGTGAAACTACATTTTTAATCACACTATTTCCAGTGATTAAAATAAATATGTGTTAGTAGGTTAATAATATGTGGTGAAGAATAAGAAGCAAACAATGAACCCAACTTATCCATAATATGGTTATTGTGGGACATTGTCTATTTAAGCCAATTTGAGATTTTATTACCAGTCACTGTGATCTATTTATTTTCCCATTCCTTATAGGCTTATTCACCTTATATACTATAGTTGTATTTCCTCTTCCCTCATATGTGAAGTATCCAAATGATACCTATCCTTAAAGATTTTGTTCTTAAATCTTTCCATGTGTAATGTGAGAAAGAGCTGGAAACACTGAGTACATGAAATCTAGTTAGAAGGCTAACTGGATTCTTAGAAAAATAAAATAAACAGGATAGGATAAAATAAAATAAATAGGATAATGCAGTATCTGCAGAATGAGTATCTGTAGAAATTCTAGACAAGGCTAAGGTAGTTTCTAAGAAGATCATGAGCAAAGTTAGATATTGATCCCAGTACAAATACAAGCATAGATTTCCAAAACTAAAACTATTTATGGCAACTAAAGCAGTAAAACTTGATGTAACTTATTACTCTAATCAAAATAGAGTATGTATTAATAGTCCTAGTTCTAGGTCAAGTCCTCCTTCTAAAAACAGATAGATACTGGACAAAATATATTAAAAAAATATTTTCAGACAATGGAATTTACTCAGTATTAGGATTATAATCTCTGAAAGAAGGAAAATAGGATCATTACAGAAGCTCCAGCTTTCTGCCTACAAGTAATTCCTGATCTGAAGTAAGAAGCACAAACCAAGAAGTGCTCTACAGTCTCAACAAATTAGGAAGAAACAGAGATTGGAAGTGAGAGAAGCTGAAACAGTTGAATATGAAGGTTGAATACAAAAGAGGAGGTAGTTATGCTTTGGCTGAATGATAATCATTGTGTATGTTGGATAAAATTCTGAAAGGCCATTGTAAAACAACTGTCCAGGAAAATAACAAACCTATAAATGGCTGGGAGATGTTAGGGGTTCTAATTGGCTGGAGTAGAGAAACCTCATTCTACACACAATATATTTAAGAGATACCAGAAGTATCATCCCGTAGTACCAATACCAAACTAGAATAAACGATTCACACTCTAACAAAGTTTATAAACAAATCTCCAGTGAATTAAAGTCGCTGAGAGGCAACCTATCTATTAGATAGACATACTTCCACATTCTTGGAAAGACCATAAGAAAAAAAATGAAAACCTCAATAACAGAACATTCATAATGTATAACAAACAATAAAATTTAGGACGCATGAAAAGAGGCAGCCAAACATGAACCATAATCAGAATAAAACACACTGTTTTGGATATAACAACACATCCAAAAATTCCAGAGATGCTAGAAATAGTACCTGAGGACCTGAAAACAGATGTTATAATATGTATAAAGATATAAAATAAAACTCAAAGATAATGTGGAATGGCACTACTGATATTTCAAAAAGAAATAGAACTTTTAGAATTTGACCATAATATTAAAGAAATAAAACAATCATTAGATTAATTTAACAGATTAAAATTTTAGAAGAAAATATTTGTGACTGTGAGTTATAATAATAGAAATCCTGGAAGTTAAAAAAAAAAAAGAAAAAAATCATTTTACCATAAGGACGTTTACACTAGAAGTTTCATTACAGCTCAATTCATAATCACCAAAATGTGGAATCCACCCAAGTTCACATCAACCCATGAATGGATTAACAAACTGTGGTATATGGATGCCATGGAATAATATTCAGCCATAAAAAGAGATGGAGCCTTTACATCTTTTGTATTTACATGTAGAAAGTGATAAACATTCTTCTTAGTAAAGTATCACTAGAATGGAAAGGTATCCAATGTAGTCACTATGAATACGATACCAATAGATAAACAACTACACCCCTACATGGAGAAAAATATAATTCAATTCAAGTAGGGGGAGGGGGAACAGGGAAGGAGATATAGGAGGATGGAGGGAGATTGATAATTTCTCATCTAATGGGTACAATGCAAGGGTATACAGATCACCTCCTGAGTGAAGTGCTCAACTACAACTTGAACTTTACCTAACAAATGAAAACAATATAGCCTAATCATTTGTAGACTCATATTAATCTTAATTTTTTTAAAAATTGAAAAATTAATGAAACCTCATTAATTTGTGTAGTAATATAAAATGGTGTAGCATTTACAGATTAGATTCCCAAAAGGAAAGAGAGGAAAAAAGACCAGAAGAATATTAAATAGATAAGGAGAGTAATAGAGCAAGTCTAGTCAGGAATAGAGTAACATTATGAGTAAACAGGCAGTTCTTGTGTTAACACAGTAATGTGCTTGTGGTTAATGAGGTGGGAAAATTGATCCTATGGTCACAAAACAAATTAATGTCTAATTTTTCATATAGATGGTATTATTAAAAAATTTTGATCACAAGCTTCTGTGGACATTAGTGAGTGACTATCTTGAACACTTGAGAAGTACATTCTAGATGAATTTTTAGAATGACATGTTGGCAAAAGGATGAGAGTAGGTAAGCTCCTTAGGGGACATCAACTGTAGTGTAGTCACGGGAGAGATAAGGGCCTGAATTCCTACCACTGACAGGCTAAACAAGAGGATCGACTTAAAAAGTTTTAATAAAGTAGAATAAAATATTTAGCTACTGACAAAATAAAGGGAATGTAGAATTCATAAAACATTTAATGCTTTGAAAAATCAGAAAAAGAAGAAAACGCAGAAAAAGAAAAGTTTTAATGTGTAACTAATTGAAAGCACTAACCAGAAAATAAATTAAAATATCAAGAAAATACATTCTTGGGCTAAATCTTGTAAGTTTAGTATTATAAATTTAGGTTTGGAAATTATTTTAAACTTCTTCATTATTTCCCTCAATGACTAAAACTATATGAGTTACTTAGTAAGTTTCCAGAAAAAAAAAATTCACTTAATTTATTGATAAGTATGATTTGTGTATAAGTGTTTGGAGAACACTGCAATATTTTCCATGGTGCGTGACAAAGGAGAGGCAGCTTATTCAGGAAAGACTTACAGCATTTATGTAGAAGACAGAAGTCATAAACTAAAAAATGGTGATGAGTATGTCTGCTGGAGCATTTTTTTGTGACAGAATTTTCCAGAACATACTTTGTATATCATCAAAAATATTTAAAAAAAGGCGGCTCCTGTGGCTCAGCGAGTAGGGCGCCGGCCCCATATACCGAAGGTGGCGGGTTCAAGCCCGGCCTCGGCTGAACTGAAAAAACAAAAAAATAGCCGGGCGCTGTGGCGGGCGCCTGTAGTCCCAGCTACTCGGGAGGCTGAGGCAAGAGAATCACTTAAGCCCAAGAGCTGGAGGTTGCTGTGAGCAGTGTGACGCCACGGCACTCTACCCAGGGCG
>CAUYON010030267.1:0-28892 GCA_963573935.1 Arctocebus calabarensis
GAGAAGGGAACACTTTTACACTGCTGGTGGGACTGCAAACTGATACAACCTTTTTGGAAGGAAGTATGGAGAACTCAAAGAACTCAAGCTAGACCTCCCATTTGATCCTGCAATCCCATTACTGGGCATCTACCCAGAAGGAAAAATATCCTTGCACTAGACCATTTATTGCAGCTCAATTTACAATCGCCAAAATGTGGAAACAGCCTAAATGCCCACCAAGCCAGGAATGGATTAACAAGCTGTGGTATATGTACACTATGGAATACTATTCAGCCATTAAAAAAAAATGGAGACTTTACAACCTTTGTATTAACCTGGACGGAAGTGGAACACATTCTTCTTAGTAAAGCATCACAAGAATGGAGAAGCATGAATCCTATGTACTCAATTTTCATATGAGGACAATTAATGACACAGTGGGGGTGAGGAAATGGGAGAGCAGAGAAAGAATGAAGGAGAGGTGGGGAAAGGAAGAGCAGAAAGAAGGAAGGAGTGAGGGGATTGAGGTCTTGGTGTGTGCCACACTTTTTGAGGGCAAAACACAATTGTAAGAGGGACTTTACCTAACAAATGCAATCAGTGTAACCTGGTTTCTTGTACCCTCAATGAATCCCCAACAATAAATAATAATAATAATAATAATAATAATACCCCTATCATTTTACCCCATTCCCTCACTATTTGCATATGACCGTTAACACGCTCTTAAATCAAGGCAATTATTACTTTATTTATTTTCTGGCCTATTTCACTAAAATACAAACTCCGAAAGTTTACCTGATTTTCTACTTTTCCCCAGTGACTAATTAGGGTCTGTCACATGTCAGGCATACAAAACTATTTTGCTCAGTGTAAGAATTAAGTCAGTAAATATTTATTGACATAAATGACCATTATGTACCACAAACAGGGCTAGACAATTGGTATACAGCAGTGAGTAAAAGTCATCTCTGTCTCCATGGAGCTGAAAACTATTAGGAGACAGACATAATAAGTAAAGGAAAGAAAATATAAACCTCTTCAAACTGTGAAATAATCTAGGAGGAAACACATAAGTTTTATGTGAAAGTAAGCAAAGATTAATAAATGTTACGTTTCTTACCTTAACTCCTATTGCAATAATAAGGTGCTTGGGAAACTGAGAGCTGTCAAAACAATACAGACATTTCTCCATCTGTGCAGCAAGATTCCGATGCTCAGCAACAGCTTTCCTCCTCTGTTTCTCTTCTTCACCGCGACATTCTCTCTCGGCTGCTTTGGAGACAAACATGTCATCCAGAGTATAATAGTCTCCATCTGTTTTTCCCATAAACTGAAACCAAAATAATAGTAGTAAGGAGAAGAAGGCAGTGGTTAATATTTTACTGTACTGTAGGTTCCTAAAATCACATCATTAAGTTCTAGGATACAATTCATCCATTCAAAAGAAAAGAAAAAGAGGAGCAGTGCCTGTGGTTCAATGAGTAAGGCACTGGCTCCATATACTGAGGGTGACAGGTTCAAACTGGCCCTGGCCCAAATGTAACAAAAAAATGGTCAGGTGTTGTGGTGGGCACCTGCAGTCCCAGCTATTCAGGAGGCTGAGGCAGGAGTACTGCCTTAGTCCAAGAGCTGGAGGTTGCTATGAGCTGTGATGCCACAGCACTCTACCAAGGGCAACAGAGTGTGACTCTGTCTCTAAAAAAACAAAAAAAAAAAAGAAAAGAAAAAGAAAACATCATTAAAATTTAACCTAGACTTTTAAGAGTCAATCTATCATCATCATCATCATCATCATCATCATCATTGTCATCATCATAATAGCTAAAATTTATCGAATATTTACTATTTCCAATTCTATGCAATTCATTCTTGTTTATAGGGTGATGGTAAGGATCATCATCATTTTCATCTAATAGATGAGAAAACAAAATCACAGAGAGGCAAGAAACTACTTTCACTTTAAAAATTAGCATACACATTGTAAGAACATAAAACATTTTTCTGCCATATCTCTGGGTGCCTTCTTTACATACCTCTACCAACATAAACTGGACAGAATTATGCTTTTAAAGCACAAATCTTATTTTCTTACCTACGTTCTTGATTAAAATCCTCAGAGAGTTTACACTGGGTACAGGATCAAGTCCAAACTGTGGTTTGGTCTACCAAATCATATATGCAGAAAAAATAATATTTAAAACTTAGATTCCACAGTCAAAAGAATGTGGTAAAATTCAATCTGCATAACTTTGGGCATATTATTTATTATCTATGCTCTATGTCTTATTTTCTCATTTTATAATGGTTATAACAATACAGGTTAAATATTCCTTATCCAAAATTCTTAGGGCCAGAAGTGTTTTTGGATCTCAGATTTTCTTGGATGTTGGAATCTTTGCACATACCTATGCAATATCGTGGGGATGCAACTAAACTTCATTCATGTTGATATATCCCTTAGACACATAGCCTGAATGTAATTTTATACAGTACTTTTAATAATTTTGTGCATGAAACAAAGTTCCTATACACTAAACCATCAGAAAGCAACTCTCACTATCTCAGCCATCCAGACGGAATCACAGCAGGTTCACCCTGAAGTGTACCTGCTGCTGCATTAGCCCATCCCAGCACAGTAACCTGGTCCTTAGCATTTGTCACTCCAGTAAAGGCATTCAGAGTCATTCTGAGTGAATACATGGGGCAGGAATGGAGTTTTCCACATGTGGCATCAGATAGATGCTCAAAAAGTTTCAGAATTTAGAGCACTTCATATTTCAGATTTTTGGATTAAGGATTCAACCAGTGTTAGCGACCTATTAGAATTATCTCACTTAACCTCACAGCATGTTCTGGGGTACACTAAGAACTCATGAGTATGAGCCACCATCACTGTTTCAAGTCTCCTCAGAATCAGGCACTGATGGCCTCTCCAGACATGTCCAGCTGCCCTGTTTTCAGTCCTCAGAAGCACAGTTAGCATGCAGGCTCTGCACATGATGCTCTCTGACCAATTTGCCCTCAATGTTGCCCCTCTAATTTTACTTGCTATTCCATCCTAGGCTTAGATTTAGTTGTCACCTCCACAAAAGAAACTTCCTCAATCCTCCATGCCCTGATCTGTACTTTCATCAGTCTCACGGCTACACTGAATCATAATTGTTCATTAACCTGTCTTATCTTTTTCTTATGTTCTACTTACTGTACTAAGTACTAAAACGAAACTGTTTTCTTCCTTATCAAATACAAAGCAACAGCAATATGTTTGGATGTTAGCAGATGTGAACAAAGACTGGAAGGCATATGAAGTAGCTCTATGTATATCAAAGTAAATTTCAGATGAATCCGTACTCTAAATAATAAAAAGGGTAGTTTGATAATAACAAAAAAGTCAAATCATCAAGAGGACCTAACAATCTCAAAGTGTATGCGTCTAATAAAGGTACATAGGACCAGACCTGCAAGAAAGACAGATCCTTAATTATAACCAGAGAGTTACATGCCACTCTATCACTACAGAACAACAGAAAATCAACAGGTATATAAAAGACATAAACACACTACTGCCTGACCTAATGGGCACTGAGAGAAAGTCCATCCAACAGCAGCAGAATGCACATTTTTCTCTCAAGGGTAATGAATATTCCCCAAGATAGACGACATTCTGGGTTCTAACACAGGTCTTAACAACTTTAAAAGGATTTTAGTAACAAGTATTTTCTTTAATGCAATCCCTATCAAAGCAGCACCATCATACTTTAAAGATATGGAAAAAATAGTACTTTGTTTTATATGGAACCAGAAAAAAACCTCAAATAGCCAAGGCATTACTCAGAAATAAAAACAAATCAGGAGGAATCACGCTACCAGACTTCAAACTATACTATAAATCTATAGTGATCAAAACAGCATGGTATTGGCACAAAAATAGAGAGGTAGAATTGAGAACCAAAAGATGAACCCAGACACTTACCGTCATTTGATTT
Organism: Arctocebus calabarensis; assembly: GCA_963573935.1. NCBI lineage: Eukaryota > Metazoa > Chordata > Mammalia > Primates > Lorisidae > Arctocebus > Arctocebus calabarensis. Next base: position 3,972 of record CAUYON010030267.1, read on the forward strand.
TTGATAAGCCCATCAAAAAAATAAATCAGGGGAAAGATTCCCTATTTAACAAATGGTACTGAGTGAACTGGCTGGGGACTTGTAGAAGACTGAAACTGGATCCACACCTTTCATCATTAACAAAAATTGTCTCTCACTGGATAAAAGATTTAAACTTAAGACATGAAACTATAAAGATTCTTGGAGAGAGTTCAGGGGAAACACTTGAAGAAATTGGCCTGAAAGAATACTTTATGAGGAGGACCCTTGGGCAATTGAAGCAACACCAAAAATACACTACTGGGATCTGATCAAACTAAAAAGCTTCTGCACAGCCAAGAACACAGTAAGTAAAGCAAGCAGACAGACCTTAGAATGGGAGAAGATATTTGCAGGTTCTGCTTGCTTCTGACAAAGGTTTGATAACCAGAATCCACAGAGAACTCAAACTTATTAATAAGAAAAGAACAAGTAATCCCATTTCATTGTGGGCAGGGGACTTGAACAGAAGCTTCTCTGAAGAAGATAGGCACATGGCCTACAGACACATAAAAAAATGTTCATCTTCATCAGAGAAATGCAAATCAAAGTCACTTTGAGATATCATCTAACACCTGTAAGAGTGGCTCACATAACAAAATCCCAAAACTATAGATGTTGGCGTGGATGTGGAGAAAAGGGAACACTTCCACACTGCTGGTGGGAGTGCAAGCTAATACATCCCTTCTGGAAAGAAGTATGGGGAATACTCAGGGATCTTAAAGTAGACCTGCCATTTGATCCTACAATTCCTCTACTAGGTGTAAGACCAAAAATCACTTTATAACAAAGATATTTGCACCAGATTGTTCACTGTAGCTCAATTCATAATAGCCAACTCATGGAAGAAGCCCAAGTGCCCATCAACCCATTAATGGATTAATAAATTGTGGAATATTATGCAGCCTTAAAAAAGATGGAGACTTTACCTCTTTTACATTTAAGAGCATGGATGGAGCATACCTTACTTAGCAAAATATATCAAGAATGAAAGAAAAAATATCCAATGTACTCAGTACTATTATGAAACCAATTTACAATCACTCACACTTTCATATGAAAAATAGATCCAACTATGGCCTAAAATGAAGGAGTGAGAAAGGGGGGGTTGGAAGGGGAGGGGTGAATCAACTCAAGGGAGGGTGAATGGTGGGATTACACCTATGGTGCATAATGCAAGGGTACCTGTCGGATCTATTAAGTATAGAGTATAAATGCCTTAACACAGTAAGTGAGATGAGGTATATATTAACCAGTGTGATGTAAACATTCCTAATTCTATATCAAATCAGCACATCGTACCCCATAAATGCTTTAATATATACATGACCTATGTGTTTATGATTTAATAAAAGAAAAAAAGAAAAGCAGAAAAATGACTTCATTATTAAAAAAAAAGATCTTTGGAAAACTGACAAGTATTGAAGATTAACAGTGTACTTCTAAGGATCAACAAAAAAATAAGAAGAAAATAAACCACTTTGAACTGAAATAAAAATACAACATATGAGAATTTGAGGGATGCTGCTAAAGCAGTAATTAGAGGGAAGATTATAGTATTTAACACCTATATTTTAGAAAACAGGAAAGGCCTCAAATCAATTCAGTCTTATCAACTTCTATCTTAAGAAACTAGAAAAAGAAGAAATAAATGAAACTCAAGGTAAACAGAAAAAACAAAGATCTTATGCCATTACTGGCAGAATTAGATAAGAAGATTATTATTAAGGCAGGTCTCAGAGCACATTAACTTCCTTGTCCCTGTTGGCTATTTTGTCTTCCACACTTTTTCCATATTAACTTGGTATACTTCTCTCTTTCTGTTTTGCCTGCATGGAAACTGCCCTATATTATTATTTTAACTCGAGACTTTTATCTCAATTCATCACATTCTGAAAAATTTCAGAATGGTCACTAATCATTTTCATCACAATAGTGACCAACTATGTGCTAGGTAATTAATAGCAAATTTAAGTATTCTCTAATGCAAATATCTCTGGTTTTTCTAACTGGACAGATTTACAAATTGAAGATAAAAGAAATGAAGTAACTTAATCAAAATCACAAAGCTATTAAGGGACAGAACCAGGAATCAAAGCTTGGCTTGACTACGAACTTGAAGAGTGCCACGCAAACACAGGAGGCTCTCTCCTGTAAGAAACTAATCTTAAAAACACAGAAAGGGTATATCATGGATTTGTCCATTAAATAGAATAAAGAGCTAGAAAAAAATTTATTTCCTCTAGAATAAACATCAAATCAAGTTAAGGCACTTATCAAAAGAAATACAAATGTCTAATAGGCATTTATCTTATCAAAAATATATTAACAGAAACAAAATAAGACATTTTATATTAAACTATGCCTTCATATGATATAGCATGCTGCTATTTTCAAAAGTTCATAAATGACTAGGGAAAACATTCAATTCAATCAAATGTTTTATACATGGAAAATAGTATTTCTATTCTTTAAATTTAGGCTTCACGATGTTGCCAAACCCTTCTGATTTATTTATAGTGTTTGAATTGAAAATGATTCAGTCTTGCCAATTAAGTCTGAATGGTTCTTCAAAACATCTGAAATATGGACCTCGTCCACCCAAGAATAGTAATTATTATTCTCTCCTCTAAACCCTCTAATTTTGTACATTTTTACCCATTATCTTTCCTGTGGGGTTTGATCAAAAATGTTTTAATTCATCATCCGCTGCTACTTCTTCAATGACTTGCAGCCTACCATATTCTCATATTTAGCAACAATAACCAATATTTTTAATAGATGGACTATTAAAAAAAGATAGGAAAAGCAAATAAAACTGCTGGAAGAAAGGAGATAAAGAAAAGAAAGAAAGGCATGAAAATAAACATCTCTATCATCTACTAAGAATCCTGAAGAAAGCTTATGACATTACATAAACTCAATTTGGTACACTACAAATGCAAATCAAAACCATAGTGAGTTAACCACTTCACCCTCACTAGGACGGCCAGAATCAAACAGTCAGATAATAATGTGCTGTCAAGGACATGATGAAATCAGAACCCCCACACACTGCTGGTGGCTATGCAGAATGGTACATCTGCTCTGGAAATAATTAAACTGCTCCTAAAATAATTAAACATAGATTAATGAAAAAATTAAACATACGAGTTACAATATGACCCAGAAATTCCAGTACCAGTATGTACCCAAGGAAAATGAAAACATATATCCACACAAAAACTTGTACATGAAACCTTATAGGAGCACTATTTGTAAAAGTCAATAGGCAGAAACAGCATAAATGCCCATGAGTGATGGATAAACAAAATGTGATATAGCCGTGCAATGGAGTATTACTCAGCCACAAAAAAGAATGAAGTACTAATACCTGTAAAACATTATGCCAAGGGAAAGAAACTAGTCCTAAAAGACCCACTGTTATATGATTCTATTCATACAAAATGTATAGAACATGAAAACCTATTAAACAGAAAATAGATTAGTGGACGCTAAGGGCTAAAGGAAAAAGGCTTGAGAGGGACAGGGTACAGGGCTTTCTTTTGAGGTAATAAATATGTTCTAAAACTGACTATGGTGATAGGTGCACATTATCTGTAGATAGACTAAAGATTGTTGGATTGTATACCTTTTTTTTTTTCATTTCTTTCTTTCTTTCTTTTTTGAAGACAGCGTCTCAAGCTGTCGCCCTGAGTAAAGTGCAGTGGCATCACAGCTCAGAGCAACCTCAAACTCTTGGACTTAAGCAATTCTCTTGCCTCAGCCTCCCAAGTAGCTGGGACTACAAATGCCTGCCAAAATGCCTGGCTATTTTTTTTGTTGCAGTTGTCATTGTTATTTTAGCTGGTCTGAGCTAGGTTCGAACCCGCCAGCCTTGGTGTAGGTGGCCAGTGCCCTACCCACTGAGCTAAGGGTGCCGCCCTGAATTGTATACTTTAAATGGGTTGTGAGCTGTGTGGTGTGTGAGCTGTATCTCAATAAAGCTGTTTTTAAAACAAAATAACTTAACTTTACCCAAAGAGTGAACTGGCCTTCATCCTCTGCTCCTCAGAGATAATTTCTAAACACTTGGAGTATCCTACCTGATAAGATTATCTGTTTAACTGGGATTCTCTGGCCAAACTAGATAGTCTATATCAATAATGTGCTTTATTATGTGGCTTTGAGTCAAATACCAGCTCCACCTCTAGAGTGACTGAAAACTAAGGTCATTCACACAAGCAATTAATCAGGTCTATATGACAAAACCCTAATAAAAACTCAGCGCAGCGAGGCTTGGGTGAGCATTTCTGGTTGGTAATACACCGTGTATATTGCCACACATCATTGCTGGAAGAAGTAAGACTTGTCCACAGCTCCACTGAGAGGAAACAACTGGATGCTTTGTGCGTGGTGACTCAAATCCATGAATCTTTTTCCTTCGTTGATTTTAATCTGTATTCTCTTATTGTAATCAACCTTAACCATGAAAGTAACACCTTTTACTCAATTCTGAGAGTCCTTTCAGCTAAATATAAACCTTGAGGATGGTCTTAGGGATCCCTGAATTTGCAGTCAGAAGTGAGGGAGGCTTGAGGGTCTCTAACATCATGACCGCCTGGATAGCCAGAACTTAGAGCACATTTAGAGAAATGGTCACCAGGAGGTTTGGGGCTCTGCCTCACCAAATGGACACAGACTGCAAAGATATTTGTGTCCCATGTAAAAATATTTACATCACTAGCCACTCCTACCATTGCCCCAACAAGCTTACGAACAAGGTGGCCATGCAGAGATAAAAGTTATGAATGAGCTCATATACATGCACTGGTTTATAGTTTTGTTTGCATTTTTGGTTTTTTGGCTGGGGCCAGGTTTGAATCTGCCACCTCTGGTATGTGGGGCTGGTGCCATACTCCTTTGAGCCACAGGCACTGCCCCATGTGCATGCAACTGGGCTATAGCCACAGCTGAACACCCAATCTGCCAACAGCAGCTACTACTGAGCCCTTGATCTGACACTTTCCTAGGGGGATCAGGCACTGGCCTGGCATCAGGGTGAACAGACCGGACTACTTCCATCATGGAAGGGGCAGTGCTTTGTCCTTACTGGAATAGACACACTGGATATGAGCATTACCTTCTCTGTGTGCAATGCTTCTGCTAACACTACTGTCTGTGGACTCAATGGCATCATGGTATTCCACACATCACTTCTGACCAAGGTACTAATTTCACAGCAAATGAAGTATGGCAATGGGTTCATGTTCACTGAATTCACAAGTCTTACCATGTTCCTCACGACCCTGAAGCAGCTGGCTGATGAGAATGGTGAATTGGCCTTTTGAAGACAATTACAAGTGCCAGTTAGGTGACAATACCTTGGGCTTGGCAAAAGTCTTCAGGATGCAGCATATGCTCTAGAATAGCCTCCAAACACCAGGACTCGGTGTCTGAGAATTTAGGGGGTGAATGGGAATAGCAATATGGGGAAAATGTCTATCATTATTGCCCCTAGTGATACACTAGCAAAATTTTTCCTTCCCATCCCTGTGACTTTATAGACTCTACCATCTACAGGTTTAAATTCCAAACAGAGGAATAATTCCACCAAGGGACACAACTGACATCGCTGAACTTGAATGTGAGACTGTCACCTGGCCGGTTTGGCTCCTCCTTCCATTGAATCAAAAAGCACCGTACTGGCTGGAGTGACTGATCCTATCTAGAGGAAATCGGATTGGACTACACAACAGAGGTCAGGGGAAGTATGTCTGGAAAACAGGAGACCATCTAGAGCACCTCTTAGGCGCTCACGGCCTAAGAATAAAGTCAATGATAAACTATAACTCAATTAAGGCAAGACTGCAAATAAATGGCCCAGGCCTTTATAAAGAAGGCTTGGGTCACCTCACTGTGTCAAACACACAGCTAAGCTAAGGAACCAGCCCAAGCTAAGCTACTACTGAGAGCAAAGGGAATACGGAATAGCTAGAAGCCACAAGTATAAAAGTTATAAATACTGGCTGAAACCACAAGACCAGTTGCAGTAATTAATACTATAATAGTTACAAGTATCCCCTCAATATTCTGATATGAAAATGTGTATGTGAATACACATTTATGTTAGCCAAATATGTCTCTTTTCTTCCTCTCACTTATCCCCTTACCATCTAATATAACATGTTATTAATAATAATTTTATATTCTTTTCTAGGGAAGGGCTTGGCATGTTTTTGGTTACATGTGGAATAACTATATGATGCTAAGCAGAAGCATGCATTATTTTATTTAGAGATTAAATATGGTTTAAGGAGATGCACCAAGGTAACAAGGAGTAGACTGTGGCTCCTATGTCAATTTGTCTAGTCTACAAATGATGTACATTTATCAGAATCCTCCTTCCCATATGTTTTTAGCTAAAGTGGGCAATGAAAGGGCTTCTAATGGGGACATGAAGGGTAGAAGTGAAGCAGCGACCACTTTATGGTTTGTGCACTTTGTCACTTATCTGCTGGCTCCTCATTAGCACCAGCAGCAACTGGGCCTGCAACTGCTCCTTTCCCTCCACTCCCCTTCAGCCTCTCCAATTTCTGAGTCAGACGTGTGTACTCAGCTCCCGGCCTCTATAGGACATCCACACCACCAAAGTCAGATGGAACAGGAACTGGTAAGCATCTCTGTCCATCTTTGAGGGCTCCAGCTTGCAGATGCAGGTTCCTCTTTATTTCCCCACTGTTTACAACCATTTCCCTTCCCAAGATCCTGCCCTGTGGATGTAAAGCTCCAACATCAGATGAAAACACAACAGCTTTACAGAGACTGCTTAACCAGCCCCACACCTGCATATGGGCAAATCCTTGTAAAATCCCTGCATGTATATATGTTTCTCTAATTGAAATGCAACCAATACAGATCCAACCTTCTGTAAGCAGCAGTAGCAAGCTATTTTTGTTGAGAGGCTCTGCTTGTACATTTTTTCAAAAATATTCCAAGAACGATCACTATTTTTAAAATATTTCACCACTGTTCAAAAATAGTATAAACGTTATATGAAATTTAAGTATTTCAAATGTCAACTGTATAATATGATTACTGGAAATTAATAAGACCACTCCTACTCTGCCTCAGTCCCTCTCCAATGACCAAATCAAATACTACCGTATTTTATTTAGTATAGTCTAATCTGAATGGAATCAGTCCTCTCCCTTCTCTAGTCCAATGCCTTGGTCACTATGTTTTTTATAGAAAAGTCACTAAAGTTAACAAATGGCTCCAGCAGAATTTCATAAGCTAAACTGGCTCTTCAACGTAATTGGGCTAAACTTCCCATTTCCCATGGTGGCTATTTCGGAAGATGACCAACAGACCTTGGAAGGCCTAATAACTCCCCTCTTACTCAGTAGATGACTTCAAAGAGTAAATTAAAATCAAACAAGAGCTTCACCAAGGAACCTACAAACTATGTAGCACATACTTGGTACCTACTCTTCCCTCCTGCCACCCTGTATTCCCATAGACATCACCGCTGCCATCCCTGCCCTGGGCCCTGATCCCTCCTGACATGCTCTGCTCAGGTTTGCCTGTCACAACTTCTCCTGTTTCACTACTGGCTTTTCTTTCCCTTTCCAACAATTCTTCCAAATAAGACTTTAAGTAGTAAGTATGCTAAAGATTCTTTTATTTTAAACATCTGAATGGAATACACATCCACTTGCCATCACAGTCACAGCTAAATGAACTGTCTAGAGAAGAAAAAAATAAAGATATCAGGATTTTATTAAAGTGACTGATAACTGGTAACAATATATGACGTGCCAGATTATGATTAATGTTCATAATGCAGCCTTGGTTACTGTAAACTAGTACAGTAAGTCCTTCTGAGTGGTCAAAATTTTCCCAATAGCTAAGGGTTTATCATTTAAACCTAAAAACATCTCTCATGTAGTCATTTTGAAAGGAGACATTTTAAAACTATTATAAACATGCCTATCTTTTAAAACATAATATATGGAACTTGATTTAATCTTTTCCTGATAAAACATAATTATTGTGACAATGAATAACATGCCACAATTCAGGAATCGTATGTTGGGAAGTCAGCTGCATCTATGCTAGCTATGTCCACAAGACTTCCAAGCTTTTTAGTTATTTCTCTCCCTTTTTTCTCTTCATTGTTTGCTTTCTACATAAAGTCAGCTGTCAGTTCTTAATGCTATAAGCATTTCTCCTTGTGGTAGTCTATTTCTTCAAAATTTGATGCACTTGTATTTCTGGTCTAAAACTGGGTAACAAAGCACGTAAGAATTACGTGTAATATAAAAGACTTTTAGAGGTACCTTCTCCAGGTAATCAATAAATAGTTGTTAAATATAGAGTAAAAATAGAAAAGCTAGCCAACAATCCACAAAGATTTAGCTAGCATCAAGAGAAGAGACACAAAATGCCACATTTTAAAACCACAATGACAAACCACCAAAACAAAGATTCACATGCTTGCCTTATTCCCTGGCCCACAGAGACATTCTAGCTAGAAGCAACTTTTTGAATCCTGTTTCTTTACTACCAAACCCCATTTGTATATAGCATTATCATGATGCTAAAATATTCACAAAAATTTATTACAAAGAAGAAAATAAATAAACTAATTCCATACATTTAAAAAAATAATTTAAGAAAATAATTAATTAATTAAGATTACTTAAAACCCAACCAAAGACTAAGATTCCTACGTGGAATTATTCCTCAAAGTGGAAAGGCAAAGAAGAGCAAATAACACTGTATTAAGACAACATAATAAAAACTGTGGTATTGTTCTTTACCTTATGTATTCATGCTACATGAAGCATAGAAATTGGTCCAAGGTGATCAACATAAGGAACTAGGCCTCCTATACTGATATGTACATGTGGTATATTTCTCGTCCATGAAAATTAAGTCAACTCAAGAAAGTGCTCAGTGTAGGGAGGTGGTCAACTATGGAGGTTCTATCATAATTAAAACTCTCTTAGTTCACAAAGAACCAGTATCATTATCACTTGGTTTATTTAAAAGAACACTAATCAAGTATTAGCTTTTTGAAATAGCTTTTAATATATTACATGTTTTAGTTATTCATATAACTACCAAATAAGCATTCAGCAGTCAATAACCCTTTAACACTCTGCCTAATAATTATCAAATAACCATTAAGTTTAAGTTTAAGCTGACAGAAAAACTTCAAAGGAAGTTTCAAGTTGACTGATGAGAAATAAAAAAAGAAAACACACATCCTACTATAGCAACTCTCCACTGACATGCTCTATTTCTAAAAGTTGTTTTTCCTCTAAATCATGTACCCTGTAATGCTAAAAAGTCAGTATCTAAATAGATATGCTGAATGAACCATAAATTTAGCTACTAACCAAGCCTGTTTTTAAAAAAAAAAAAAAGGTTGGGCGGTGCCTGTGGCTCAAAGGGGTAGGGCGCCGGCCTCATATGCCGGAGGTGGTGAGTTCAAACCCAGCCCTGGCCAAAAACTGCAAAAAAATTTTTAAAAAGGCAAGATAAGATAAACCAATGGAATTCCACTAAATTATAATAAAATCTTATGAGCTAAGATAGCATCAGAATCAAATTCTTTCATTTTCAGATGATTTAAGTCCCTTAGGTTGATTTCTTATTATTGAGTTCCTTGCAATTAAAACTAACATATTAGAGATGTAATAAGTTTTCATGGCACAAGAATGAGTCATTTTTTCCTGAGTGATTATCTCTTTAAGGAAGTAAAAGTCATCAGTATGTCCTAGGAGAAGAGAAGAAATCACTGATGTTGAATCACAGAATTAAGAAAACCTCATCTCAGACACTGAAAATTGAAGTGGGTATTTCAGAACCCATGAATAGTGTAAAAGATTTGATCTGTCAGCTCTAAAATCTGGGACAGTTTCTTAGTTCCATATTCTCTTACTATCTAAGTAAATAAAAAACATTAATATTAGCTTTGACAAGTAAGTGGCAATGTTTTCCATTAGAATATTTCCATGTGTAAAAGAACTGGGAACATTATAAGAAATTTCTGGTGGTTTTTTTTTGTTTGTTTGTTTTGTTTTTTTTCATTTTCGTCTGTCTGATACCTTTTTTTTTGGTTTAAAGGCCGGGGCTGGGTTTGAACCCGCCACTTACAGCATATTGGGCCGGCGCCCTACTCCTTTGAGCCAGAGGCACCACCTGTCTGATACCTTTAAGAAAACTATTCAACAAGAATTTTGGGGGTGGAGGATAAGGGAGAAAATTGGAACAGTATTATTTTAACTTCACTTTCTTAGTGTTTCTATCTTCACATTACTGAGTATGCACATTACACAAACATGCATGAAAATCCTGATTCCTCCTAAAGTCCTTGCTAAAAGAAAGACAATGATAGCAATTAGAGGCAGTAATCAAGATTATTCTCCAATATGAAGTGGGCTTATGTGTAATTCTATGTATTCAATATTCAATAACTATTAAGTTTAGTTCAACCTTAGAGAAAAACCTCAACTTCTGTCATGAATTACGGGCAAATGATTTTTAAGGGAGCTATAAAAACACTGCTAGTTTTACTCAGGCAACCTAATGATATACAAATGCCATTTGTTAGCATCTGAGTTTCCAATTACACACTACATATAAATATACTGCAAGAGTATCATGATTTTTTTTTTTTTATTGTTGGGGAGTCATCGAGGTACAATGGAATTACTATTTGATCCAGCAATTCCACTTCTAGATATATATCCTAAAGACTTGAAAACAGAGCCTTGTACACTGGTGTTCACAGCAATTGTATTCACAACAGCCAAAAGATACAAACAGCCCAAATATGCATCAACGAATGAATGGACTAAAAAGAATATGTTTTATACATACAACGGGATTATTTAGCCTCTAGAAAGCATTGAAATTGAGAAACTTGATGAGTGGAATAAGTCACATGCAAAAGGGTAAGTATTGTATGATTCCACTTATCATGAGTTGCCTAGAATAGAAAGATTACATGAAGGTGTTACCTCCTACCAGAGGGCAAGGAGTAGGAAGGTGGGAAGAGGAGTCACTGTTTAACAGGAATAAAGCTTCTGTTTGAGAGGATCAAAAAACTTCTAGAAATGGACAGTGGCTATGGTTGCAAAATATTGTCAATATACTTAATGCCACTGAATTGTACACTTATAAAAATGGTTACAATTATAACTTTTATGTTATGCATATTTTGCCATGAAAAAAAAATCATGACCTGGACTAAAGAACATTAAATGTATTTTTCTGGTGCTCACATCTCCTTCTCACTCCCCTTGGCCCTGGGGAAGGTTCGGAAAACCAAAAATACTTTGTTAAGCAGCTTGGACTGTATTCAAACCTACAACTTTTGAAAATCAATAAACTAAGTCAATATTTATCTTACTTAGTTCCATGTAAAAGCATAATATCACTTCTACTATTTTATGACATCCAAATTTCAAATTTCCATTAGGGGACAGCACAGGAACATATATATGGCTTTATACTCTTGAATTAACCTCTTCCAAAGCTAATTTCACTCCATATCTATGAAAGTCTATGAAAATGAAAAGGACTATTATGAGAACTAAAATGCTCAAAGGGTACTGCAATAAGTTGGCAATTTTCCAGATTCCTCATCTTATTCTACTTATATGTTTAAGAAAGGCATATCACTTAATCTTTCAAATTTTGTTATCAACATTATAGTGGAAGGTAATATTAATAATGGAATGGAATATTATAGTTTACTGAAAATTCAAAAGTACAGGATTTCAAGTCTATATTATGAAAATACATAATGTATATTTTAAGATTACTTCCAGCAGAAAATATATTAGGACTTAAAGTGTCAGAAATGCAGAAAAAAAACTGTCAATAGAAATACAAGTATCTTTTATTAGACAATAACATCATTTTGTTTTCTCATAATTTAAAGTAAAAGCCTAATTACTTCGAGTCTTTCTTCTCTCCCTTACCATTACTCTCTTTTATCTTCTATCCTTCCTCCCCTCCAGTCCATTTTTAATGCTCTATCAGTACAAAAAGGATAAAATTACTGCCCACAATGCTAACAAACTTAATAAGGAAAGATGTACATAGATCTCAAGAAGACATGCCTGAGTTTACGTTGCCAAGGAAACACTGACGTCTTAAATTTTAAATGGAAGAGTTTATATTTAAAGTGTGTTGGAGTCAATAGAATGTATTTTAAGAAGCAGCAAAACATACATAGCTTATTATTCCTAGATACCCATAAAGGAACCATGAAAACTGGACAAAAACAATTAAATTTAGGTAACAATCAGCAACTATCCATTAACATGAGTCACTTGAATGTTTTAAACTGGACTGAACGTTAAAAGGTGAGGCTTCCGTGCTGGCTTTTCCAACTCATTAGCTGTGGGAACTAGAAAAATTACCAGGCCTTGTGTAAGCCATTTCATTCCTTTAGAGCTTCAGTTTCCTCTTTTGTAAAATGTGGAACGTTAAGCAAGTTTAGAAGGGTTCCTTTCCAGAATCTAAAATTCTCTGGTTCCATACTTCTACAGAAAAAAAGTAATTTACCAAAAAGAAATTACTATTAATTTATACCTACTGTCTTGTAGAAAATCATAATAAATGGGACAAATATACCCTCTTCTTCAGAATATTTTTTATTGTTCCCATGTTTTCATTAATAATGTAGTACACATTTGGGGGAAAATGAGAAATACACAAAGGATTTTTTAAAAGCAACAACCATAATTCCCCTATTCAAACACAGTCAAGTTTATGTTTGATATGAGATACCTCTTTTGGAATAGTTATAAGGAAGACATGCTACTAAAGATCCAACTGTAAAATGTAACTGGAAGGAACATTAAAATAAATAATCTGAATTTCAGAATTACAATAAAAGGATAGACAGTAAAAGTTAAGTGAATAAAATAAGACAGTAATGAAAGGTAAATAAACAACAACAGTTGAAGACAACACCATTTCCCTGAATACCGACTAGTAGCAACAGACTTGGTATCCAACATGAAGCCCTTCCTGTCACCCCAGTTTACATTAGGTTACCCTGGTGTTATTCCCCAAAGACTTTTTACTTGTCATAGTACTCTGAGTACCCACGATCACTAAACTCATACTTCACAGTTCCTTATTTAATGCTCCTTTTCCCCCACCAGCCTAATCAGCTCATGCAAAGATCGTGTCTTCTTCATGCACCAGTGAGTCCCCAGTAGACACCTCACACTGGGTGATATCACTTAACATTTGCAGACTTAAATAAACAGTCATGTTCTATACCAGCTATTCCTGATGGGCTACTTTTACCAAGGCCTAAGATCCATTGTCAGGTAAACCACTAAGTAAGGGAAGGACAAGTTGAATATCCCTTATCTGAAACACTTGGTACCAAAAGTGTCTCAGATTTCAGATTTTCTTGCATTTTGGAATACTTGCATATACACAATGAAATATCTTGGAGAGGGAACCCAAGTTTACACATGAACTCATTTGTGTTTTGTATATACCTTATACATTACCTGAATTTTACACCATGTTTTCATTAATTTTGTGCAAAAAAACCAAGTTTGTATACATTAAACATCAGAAAGCAAAGGTGTCACTATATTAGCCACCCAAGTTCAGCACTCAAAAAGTGTAGAATTTGGGAGTACTCTGGATTTTGAATTTCTGGATTAGGTTTGCTAAATCTGTGCCCAAATTCAAAGATATTTGTATTAAAAATATGTGTTATTATATATACACACTGCTGTCCCGCCCCTTGCTTCTCAGCGCTCCCTCGATGCTCTTAGCTGAGTGTCCTGCAGGGCCCAAAGCGTTTACTTTGAAAAAATTAGTGTTCAAAGCAGGCCGGAGCCGCCTGGATACTGCAGCTAGGAGTAATGGAACAGGACCATGGTTCTATTTTGTTGTATTTCAGAACTGAGGCCATGATTAAGAGGGACGGCCAGGGGCATTCGTATTGCGTGGCTAGAGGTGAAATTCTTGGACGGGCACAAGACGGACCAGAGGGAAAGCATTTGCCAAGAATGTTTTCATTAATCAAGAACGAAAGTCGGAGGTTCAAAGACGATCAGGTGAAAATATGTGTTATTTACATGTCCTAATCTAGACATTAATAAGTTCCCAGGCCAAATCAAGCCAGGTACCTATTTTTGTAAATAAAGTTTTGTTGGGATATAGTCATACACATTCATATACGTAGTGTGCATAGAGGCTTTTGTGCAGAGCTGGTACTTCCAACAGAAAGGCAAAAATATTCACTATCTAGACCTTTATAGAAAGTTCATCAACCTCTGTCCTAGACCAATGAATGCCAACTAATAATAAAAAGAAACAAAGGATAATGAACTTTTATGTTCATTTATGAAAATATATAACGTATCTAAAGCATATACCAATAATATTACTATCTTTAAAAATGCAATGACTTAGTTAATTTAGTTTATTAACTTTTAAGAGTGAAAAGAATTAAGCACAGTATTTACAGAAATGGTCTGTACACCAAAATATGTACTTTTTTTAATATTAAATATCTTTATTTAAAGATTCTGGAAAATGAGTTACTTTTAACTGACATACATGCTTTTAAATATGAGGATCTCAATTGCTAGACATGCAGATTAGTTAATAAGAATGAACTTAATCGCATGGATATTAGAAAGATAATAAAGGAATACTCTGAGCAAAAAAAGAAGAAAAATCAGAATGAACTTGTTCTAGCACGTACGGGCTCCATGCATCTTGCTAGACTGTTACGCTTCCTCCCATATGAAAACTTCCCCTATCACCTCCAATACTTTCATTAAGTTGCCATTTACACCTCCTTATGATACATATGCCAAAAACACCTTATACACTGATAGATGCTTGTGCCAAATTTTGAGAACCTTCTCTAGGTTCAGAGAAGAATTAAGAATTTATGCAGGGGCTCACGCCTGTAACCCTAGCACTCTGGGAGGCTAAGGCAGGTGGATCACTGTAGGAGTTCAAGACTAGCCTGGGCAAGAGGGAGACCACATCTCTAAAAACAGCCAGAAGCTGTGGCAGGCACCTGTAGTCCCAGCTACGCAGAGGCTGAGGCAAGAGGATTAACTAAGCCCAAGAGTTTGAGGCTGCTATGAGCTGTGACACCACAGCACTCTACTGAGGGGCAACAAAGTAAAGCTATATCAAAAAAAAAAAAAAAGGATATTCTTACCAGCTCTACTATGGGCCTATCCTTCAACTGGCCTGTTATACCACAACATCAAATCTCAAGAGATAGGTGACAGGTGACTTTTAGTCACCTTGCCTAAAAGATACACACATGGCTTCTTGTTCAGAACTACTAATACACAATGGAACCTGAAGTACTACCTAACCCATTTCTTCATCCATAAAATGGGACAGTAGAATATGCCAAATGTGTGAGAACTGAAGGAAAGGTGAACGTGAAGCATCTATTACACTGCCCTGTCACCACCAGCACGGTCTCACTGCTTTAACTCTATGTCAGTGCATGGTCACATGGTTGCTACAACATTAGTAAAAATACCAACGGAAGGTGCCAAAAAAGCATATACACATTTTAAGAAAAGCAAAAACTATTACAATTGTAATACTGAATATATACTCATCACAGAAGATAATAAACACAAGTCACATGTGACTTCTGCAATTACATAGGAGCAGCGGGTGAGTCCACCAACTGCAGGAGACAAAGAGACCTTGTACTTTGTTTCTTTATAAGCTTTCAGAATTACTTCAAAGTTTTAACAGAGCTGATTTTACTTACTTAACATACAAAACAATTGCTACTATGCTATAGTTAATTCTCAGGAAGCGTACACTAAAAACCACAATGCAAAATCAGCACTTCCAAAGCAACCTGTGTCTCCATTAGTTCCACTGCAGGTAAATGGGAACAGGCTGTATTAAAAACAACAACAACAAAAAAAAACTTTTATCCTTTGTAAGAGAAACTGTCTAATACGATTCAATACTATTCCTTCAGCTATCACACACAAATCAATCTTCAGTCAAGAAAAAAAAAAAAAAGACACGAAAAGTTACCATAACTGATTGCAGGAGAGCAAAGGGCTGGAGTTTACTGCATTTACTTAGTTGCAATAAGCAAATTAACATCTAACATCTCCATTAAATAATACGAAATAAATAATTTGCTTGGATATAAATAAAACCCTTGTCAAAATGTTAGTACAACTTCATGACAAATTCAAAACAAACCAATTGATCAACACTTTTTTGAAAAATCTAGATTGAATGTCAAACAGCTGCACACTCAATAGTTTGTAGGTTCACTTAATGCCATTAATTCTGATCAATATCTTTTGAAATTTTTAAATACCTAAATCAGATAAAATAGAGTATAAATGTCTTAACACAATAATTAAGTAAAAAAGATGAGGTATATGTCAACCAGTGCGATGTAAGCGTTCCTAATTCTATATGAACTCAGCACAATGTACCCCATAAATGCATTAATGTATACCTGATCTATGTTTTTATGATTTAATTAGAAAAAAATAAGCATTTACTTGTAAATATTGTAAAAACCGAAGGTGGGAAGAAAACATTTATTGCATGCCAAATGCAATGGCCATTTTCCCCATACTCAACGATCTTCCTGGAGGCTCAGAAGCAGTCCACATGGTCAAGATTGACTTCCCCTTTGTCTTCTGGACACTGCACTCTTCAGTTTTCCTTCCATGTCCCTGGCTGCACCTTCTTGGTCTCATTGCTGAACTGTTTCAGACCTTCCCAGAGAGTACTCCAGGGCACAGTCTTCAGACTCTCCTCATTAATAATTTCTTAAGTCCCATTGTTTAAAATACTATTTAAGTATTAACAGCATCCAAATCTACACAGCAGAACCGTCTTGTTTTAAACACTATTTAAATATTAACAGCATCCAAATCTACACAGTAGAACTGTCTACCCAGAACACCAGGGGCATTCACCTACACCACCATGAGAGTGTCCAATGGGCCTTCCACTTCACATGTCTTAATAGCAGTCCTGATTTCCCACCACACACAAAATGTGTCTCCCCACCCCCAGTTTTTTCCATTTCAACATAAGGCACCAGCATTGCCCTAAACACTTCTTACCAGTACTAATATAGTACTTTCCCCCGAAGTGATCTCCCTGCTTCCATTCTTGCTACTCTAAACAACAGTCAGAATAATTCTGTCAAAATAGAAACCAAATCATGACACAGCCCTGTGACAAACCTTCAAATGGCTCCATCATTAAAACAAAAGCACTTCTCACACCACGTAAGGCCCTGTGGGATCTCATTCTGCTGCTTCCGAACTCACCTTCTGTCTTTCCTTTTCTCCATCTACTCCCAGTCACAACTGTCTTCTTGCTGTCTCTTGATTTCTTAAAGCTTGTCACTGCTTTAGATTTTTTGCATCTGCTGTGTCTTTCACTTGGAATAATCTTCCCTCAGATATTCACAGGGACCACGCCCTCACTTTGTTCAGTGAATACTGAAACATCACCTCCATAGAAAGGCCTCCGTTCAGCACTCTACTGAAAATACTACTTTATCTCCATCTACTTTGTGCCATTCTCTACAGTAATATTTTCTATTTTGTAATATATTCTGTGTATTTGTTCACTGTCACATCCGCTAGAAATATAAGTTTTAGGGCCTGAACTTTGACTTGATTGCTTCTCTATAATTCCTACCTAAAATGGTATCTAGCACAAATTAGGTGTTCAATGACAACTATGAACTTAATAAATGACTATTACAATTTCTAACAAAGATTTTTCTCTAGTGTATAAACTTGAATGGACTATGATAAGATTAGCAAAACTATATTTAATTTGGACTTCCATTTAAAGTGGCATCATTCTTAAAAAGGAAACTCTCATAAAAATATGTCCTCCTCCTTTCTGCGTTAAATTTCCAGACTCTAGAAAATATTAGCATTTCACCCAGAATTAACAGAGGTAAAATTATCCTAATGGGATAAAGTTAAGATTGCATGTAATTCTTGGAGAAGAGTTTATTTAAACTGTGTTTATTTTATTGCCTCCTCCCCAAAACACACACACACACACACACAGAGCTTTATTTTAGTCATCACTCAGTTAATTTTTGAGCAGGGAATACAGTCACAGTAAAAAAATACAACACTGTAAGTCTGAAAAGGTATACAGTGAAAGGTCTCTCTATCCCATGCATACCTCTTTCAAATAGCCAGCTCAAGCTCTTACTACCAAAAGTAACCATTAGTTTTTGTTTTTTTTTAAGAGACACACTCTCACTTTGTCGCCCTCAGTACAGTGCCGTGGTTTCACAGCTCACAGCAACCTCCAGCTCTTGGACTTAGGCAATTCCCTTGCGTCAGCCTCCCTCTTCCACAGGTGCCCACCACAATACCTGGCTAAAAGGTAACCATTAGTAATACCATAAAGTAAGGTTAGGCAATTTTTTTTCTGTAAACAGCCAGACAGTAAATATTTGCAACTTGGTGGCCTATGCACTGTGTCACAACTACTCAATGCAACTATTATAGAGTGAAAGCAGCCTGCAATAATATGGAAATGTATGCATATGGTTGTGTTTCAATAAAACTTTACTTGGAAATATAAGTGGTAAGCTCAATTATTTCCATAGGGGGGCAAATATTACAGAGCTAAGTTTAAATAAAATGTCTCTTCATAAAAAGTTTTAATAATAGTGTTTAGAAAGGACTACAGTGAAAGATGCTACAACAAAGAATACTACTCAAAATAAAAATTCATCCTACTACCCATAACGATGTATTAATACATTTTCATACAAGTTAAGACATTATTACAAGACATCTTCTCCATAATCCATATGTAATCCATAATGTATTACTCCATATATTTTCTTCTACTTTCTCATGGCATAATTAAGAAGGATTGGAAGAACATTAAGATAAGACAGATTGCCATTTCTGAAGGACAACACTGAAAGAATATAAATAAATAAATGTAAAAAGACAAGACAGACTGTAATCTAACTAGCAGCACATTACCACTCATTAAACTCTGGCCTAAAATAGTCTCTTAAATGACAGTAGATTAAACATACAATTAAAATCTGTATAGAATACATTGAAGAAGTAAACCAGAGTATATATTTTTTAAAAAACACAATTTCAAATGTATATCTCTGAATCATATTGATTTCAAAATTTATGTTCCTGATGTGTCTCATAAAGGATTTAATTTCCTAAAAGCAATCCAGGTTGGAGAGAACCAGATCTCTCTGAAAAGTAGATCTGTTAAAGAAATAGCATCTCAAAATTTAAATGTATTGTAGGAATATATCTTACCTTTGATGCCATTCTCATAAAAAGGTTGTTTTGATTTTCTGCTGTTCCCATCTTTTCATTTCTGACTAAATCATTTAGGCTTAGATTATCATCATCATGAAAGTATCTGACCCTTTCTTTTTCCTCATGGGTTGAAACCTAAGACAAAATGAACATTATTAATTTAGTGAAAACATGAGTCTCTGAAGTATTCATTACCAGATTACCTATAAATCTAATATTAAATGCAAAATTCCCACTATGTATCCAACCTGTCCTTTTAGTTTATCCCATTCTACCTGTTCCCATATGAAAGAACTCCCATGATAACAATACTCCCTACTTCTGCCCCTTTAATCTCCGTGTCCCCAGGATGATGGCTTGACATTATCTGGTTTCTGAGTTTTGATTAAAGAGCAAAACCACTCTATACCTCTTCTCTGCTTTTCTCCTCCTTGTAGTTAAAACTCTTTACCACTGTTGGGGGAAGTCTACAGTTACGTAGAGATGGAATAAGCATACTAAAAACAGGTAAAGTATGAAAAAATCCACTGCTATGGACTTAACAATTGCATCACCCCAGAATTCATATATTGAAATCCCAATGTTAAATCATTAGGCGGTGAGGTCTTTTAGGTCATGAGTGTGAAGCCCTCATGGATGGAATTAGTAACTATATATTTATATATGTATTTTTTTTATTAAGTCATTTGTACATAGATCATACATACATTTATGCCATTATGAGATTTGATGTGTTGACTATTTGTACAAACTGGAGTGCTTACATGCTACTAATCAACATAGCTTTCACCTCATTTACCCAATTATAGCATTAAGACATTTGTGTTCTATAACCAATAGATCCAACTTGTACTTGCATTATGGTCCAGAGTGTGGTCTCCCTACTAACCTTCCCTCTATCGACCCATCCTCCTCCCTTCCCTTCCTTCCTTCATCCTAGGCTATAGTTGTGTTTCATTTTTCATATGCAAGTTTGAGTGATTATAAATTGATTTCACAGTAGTACTAAGTACACTGGATATTTTGTTTTTCCATTCCTAAGATACTTTACTAAGAATATTTTCCAGCTCCATTCACTTAAATATAAAAGAGGTAAAGTCTCCATTATTTTTTAATGCTGCATAGTATTCCATGCTATACATTTACCACAATTTATTAATCCATTCATGGGTCGATGGCCACTTGGGCTTCTTCCATGACTTGGCACTTATGAACTGAGCTGCTATGAACAATCTGGTGCAAATATCTTTATTGTCAAATGATTTTTTTGGTTCTTTGGCTATAAACCTAGAAGAGGAATTGCAGGATCAAACAGCAGGTCTACATTTAGATCCCTGAGTGTTCTCCAAACTTCCTTCCAAAAGGGACATACTAGCTTGCATTCCCACCAGCAGTGCAGAAGTGTTCCCTTTTCTCCACAACCACGCCAACATCTGTAGTTTTGGGATTTTGTGGTGTGGGCCACTCTTACTGGAGTTAGATGGTTATCTCAGAGTAGTTTTGGTTTGCATTTCTCTGATGATTAAAGATGATGAGCATTTTTTCATGTGTCTGTAGACCATGCGCCTGTCTTCTTCAGAGATGCTTCTCTTCATGTATCTTGCCCACAATGAAATGGGATCATTTGCTTTTTTCTTACTAATAAGTTTGAGTTCTCGGTGGATTCTGGTCAATAGACCTTTGTCAGAAATATAACTTGCAAAAATCCTCTCCCATTCTGAGGGCTGTCTATTTGTTTTACTTAGTGTGTTCTTGGCAGTGCAGAAGCTTTTTAATTTGATCAGATCCCAGTAGTGTATTTTTGATGTTGCTTCAATTGCCTGGGGTGTCCTCCTCATAAAGTTTTCTCCTAGGCCAATTTTTTCAAGCAAAATTTCCCCTGCACTCTAAGAATTTTTATAGTTTCATGTCTTAAGCTTAAGTCCTTTAACCAGAGAGAGTCAATTTTGGTTAGAGGAGGAAGATGTGGGTCCATTTTCAATCTTTTACAGGTTGCCATCCAAATCACCCAGCACCATTTATTGAATAGGGAACTTTTCCCCCAATTTATATTTTTTATAGGCTTATCAAAAATTAAATGAAGAACTAGTAACCATATTAAAAAACATGCCAGTTTCTTTTCTCTCTCTGCCACACGAGGGCATAAGAAAAAGACCATCTTTTACAAATCAGAAAGTACAGCCTCTCTAGCCAGTGACTCTGCCAGCACGCTGGTGTTGGACTGCCTAGTCTCGGAACCATAAGAAATAAATCTCTGTTGTTTAAGCCTCCCATTCTATGGTATGCTACTATAACATCCCTAACTAAGTCAGCACTTAGTATTAAACTCTCGTCCTACAAAAAGCTTTATCAACAACAGCTGATATTCTGATCCCCATCTAATTCAGTCCTGGGCATTCTAGTCAGTTCTTTATCTAAGCATAGAAAAGAAAAGTGTCATTCATTTCCTCACTCATCAAGTTTCCCCAATGCTTCTCTCACATTTTCCTTAACCAAATAAAACCTGTTCTTCAACACCTCTGAAATCTTTGGAACCAGAGTCACACTATTTTTCCCAACATTATTATTCTTTCTTTCACTAGCTTAAATTTCATGTTCCATGATTTCAATCACGCCCTAGTTCCAGACACTTAATTTCCAGCTCTCTTATCCTTTCATTATATTCAAAGAGCAAACGCTAACTCCAAATAAACGTGTCTGCCTCTTTGGTCCTGTGTCTAGATAGGTCCTGTGTCAGCAGGTGCATAGCATGTCAGTCTAAGAAGGACCCCGATGCCTTCTGGCAATGCGTTCATGGACTCCATTCAGTCCTGTCATTTCAAATAATTTATACCTTTACTATTCTCCGACCACATCTCTTCTCTAATCCCCAATTCTTTTCACTACATTAGAAATGGTACCCATCCTGCTTCTATTCGTTGGTGAATTAATTATTATCTCTAGCACCACAGACACTCAACAGACAAGTAATTAAAACTTGACAGAAAAACTCTGAATGAACAATTCTTTTGGGTACCCAAAAGAAAAAAACCTAACTTGGGAAAATTAAATACATGTTTTTGTCATCTCAAGAGCCTCAAGATAGTGCTAAAAACTAATTGCTAGAGTTGGAAGATAGAAAAAGAAAATTAGGGTTCTAAGGGATAACAATACCTATATAAATAAGACACTACAGTATATGGATACCCCACCACCGGCTTTCAAATTGGCTAACATAGGAAAAGGTCAAGGAGACAAGATTTTCCCTAAAAGCTATGGAAATTTTGCAAAAGAAGCTAAAAACATCAAAGAAATGTGCACAAAATTGTCTTTAACTTTCAATGTGAGTTTATTTGGGGGAAATGCAGCTGAATTAGATTCCATTTTATAAAATTCAAAAGGCTATAACTAAAAATAAAATTAGTAACACAGCTGGCCAGGCATGGTGGCACATGCCTGTAATCCCAGCACTTTGGAGGCTGAGGCAGGAGGATCCCCTGAAGCTCAGGAAATCAAAGTTAAAGTGAGTTCTGATCACTACACTCCAGCCTGGGAGATAGGATAAGACCCTATCTCCAAAAAAAAAAAAAAAAATTAGTAACATAATTTGCTACCTTCCAAAGTTTGCAGTAGAAAGATACATTTCAGAAAATATTTTATAGTCTGATGCATAGAAAGCCCCTAGGGAAAAAAGGAATTCTGAATTAATAAACAAAGACATATGTTAAACACACCATCTGTCTCTTTTTTCTTCCTCCTTTTGGTTCCAGAGATTTTCCTGGTGTGTTCACAGGCCATACTCTTCCAGACTGATCTGTTCTGACAAGGATCACTTCTTGCTGGTCTTCATTCTATAAAAAGATTCACAGATAAGTTTTGAAATTACTCTGAAGCATATTTAATAACCAAAAAACCAGAAAAAAGATTAAAGTTTTCATATAACATTATAGAGCAGTTTAAGTCTTCTGGATTTTTATTACCTACTATGCCATGAAATAATACATAATCTTTTCAGAAGATGGGTGGGAAAATACCTAAAGTTTATTCTATTATTTTTTTAAAAAGCAATCACAGAACTTTTTAAGAAATCAAATATAATTTTCACCTAGAAAATACTAAAATATGACAAAGTATCAATACTCTACCTGGCATTATATGTGAGTACCTACCTATCACTTATACATCAGATACAGTATTTAACGGATGTTTTTTAAATTTAAAGACCCTACCAAGATTTGATTCTAAGAAATAAAGCAACTGAATGACAAAACAAACTTGCTAAATTAGCTACTCTAATGATACTCCACATAACTTCTTTCTATTAACAGCCCTCAAATATTTTTCACTTCTTTAACTCTCCAGAAGTTATATCCCACACACTTTCAAGCTTTAGTCATTTTCCTGCAAACTTTTTGCCAAATACGAGCTTGGCACAGTACAGAATAAGAGCAAACTTTATTCTATTTTGAAAATGAAATGTTACTGGAAAGGTTCTAATTGATAATAAAGATTATTAGCAAATGACTTTGTTGAGTCTATTTGAAATAAGACTAAGCAAATTAGTCACATTTCGATTTTTTTGTCAAATTAGAATTTTAAAAAATAAATTCCAATTCCATCTAATAGAGATTAGTTGCCCTGTTGAAATGAAGAAAAAAATGCATGCCTATTACTGATCTTACATTCACCCACAAGACTAAGTGGATAGTAAAGATTAACATTATTTTTCTTCCCCAATGAATAGATGAACAAAGTGAAATATTTTAAAGCAACTCTCTACTCATTCTCTCACTGGACAACAGAGATGGGCAACGTATTATAATGTGGCTTCTAACTTTACTGCACTGCTATAGCTGGTCTCCCAAAGGACTTTCAAATTATTAAATCCAATAAATACTTGTTACATTATTCCCTTGATTTGAGAGCATTTGGTTCTGTTTATTATATTTTCCAACCTGAAATTCTTTTTTTTTTTCTTTTTTTTTTGAGACAGAGTCTCACTTACCTTGCCCTCAGTAGACTCTCATGGCGTCACAGCTCACAGCAACCTCAAACTCTTGGGCTTAAGCGATTCTCTTGCCTCAGCCTCCCAAGTAGCTAGGACTACAGGTGCCCAATACAACGCCTGGCTTTTTTTTCTTTTTTTTTTTTTTTGCTTGGAATTGTCATTGTTTAGCAGGCTTGTGCTGGGCTCGAACCTGCAGCTTTGGTGATGTGGCAGGCATCCTACTCACTGAGCTACAAGCGCCGAGTTCTAAATTTTTTTTTTTTTTTTTTTTTTTGAGACAGAGCCTCAAGCTGTCACCCTGAATAGAGTGCTGTAGCATCACAGCTCATAGCAACCTCCAATTCCTGGGCTCAAGTGAGTCTCCTGCCTCCGCCTCCCAAGTAGCTGGGACTACAGGTGCACGCCACAACGCTTGGCCATTTTTTGGTGGCAGCCATCGTTGTTTGGCGGGCCCGGGCTGGATTAATTCCCGACAGACTAGAAAATTTTTAAGGTACTTTTATACATACACAAACAACCCTGCTTCTAAACCACACTCTAAACAGTACCCAACAGTGATAAAGGTTAAGCATTTTA
>CAUYON010030274.1:0-22443 GCA_963573935.1 Arctocebus calabarensis
CCCCCTGCATAGCCTAAGACAGAGGCCTTGCCAAATCCTTAACACACGGCACTAGGCACGGAAGCACATCACATAGCCTAAGACAGGCCCTCCACCCATGCTTAATTTAGTTAAAGAAGGGGGATATGTGGGGGCCCAAAAAGGGTGCCCAAGCCAGGCTTAAATGTCAAAACACAGCCTGGGGACATCTACCCACCTCCTCCCAGTACCAAGAAATAATTTTCCAAATTGACCCCCTCCCTCCCTTGCACACATCCTGTTACAGCTCAAACCGCAACTTCCCGTTGGCCTAGCTTTCATGCCGGCACAAAAGTTAGTTCCATGCTGAAGCTCAAAATGGCGCCTGTTCCCGCGCCCACGCAACCAGTTAACAGCCAAAACTTCAAACCTGCCTATCAGCGAACGACACACTCCCTTATACCCCGCCCCTTCCTCCCCCTGCTCACTTGTAAGCTTTAAAAACCGGCTTTTCGCTGCCATTAAACAGACCTTGACAAGAAACCTGCTTGGTCTCTTTCTCTCTTTCTCGCCCATTCTCTTTCAGGCTTGGTCCCCCTCGCCCCCATGAATAACCGCGTCCCGCAGGACAGGACACACCAAAATCTTTGATCTACAAGTTACTACCACTATAGTCTTGGGAAAAAATGATCTCATAACTCCAAGTCTCATCCCTGTATCCATAAAATTTAGAATTAGAGTTTTTCCTACTTCAGAGACTACTAGAAAGGTTACATTCAAAAGAAAAAAACTTTATGTGGGACAAAACTACAACAGGGAACTTACCTAACAAACACAAACATTGTAACCTAATCATCAATATCCTTATATTAATCTGAAATTTAAAAAAATCTAAAAAAAAAAAGAGTATTCTTCAAACTATAATCCTCATGGAGCCAGGTCTTTCAAAGTTTTTTGCTATTGATGTGTCAAATACAAGCATAGTTAGAAAGTCAATATGTAATCCTAAAAATAATTGAGTTAATTTGTGTTATTTATAGTTTTTCTTAAACTCTGGAAGGAAGAGTTTTGTTTGTGTATATGTGTAGGCACACACATTATATTTTTTATCTTTTTTGTTTTTTTTTCTTTTTTTCTTTTTCTTTTCCACATTATATTTTTTAATCTTACCTACCAGCAGTAGTAAAAGTCCAATTAAAGTCAACAGCAGCTTATTATGATAAATTGTCATGAGCGTCAATACTCTTATTAAGAAGAGAAAAGCCATTCCACATAAAAAAAAAAATCACTTCTCTTTGGAAACAAATCCATGTACTTTCTGAGCCCAGCACTTGCTAAGCTTCCTATGCCTTGCCCAGTCATACTTGCTGTCGGCTCTTCTATCCTCCCAATCATGTATGTTTACCACAGCTCAAGGTCACTTTCTCACATCTATGACATAATAATTCCTGTAATTTTTGTTCTCTTCCTTCTAAATCCTGCCCAAGAGCCATAATCACAGGTGCACGATTTGCCAGATTATTTATCAGGCCGGGGTTGAGAAAAAATCCTTCTCTCACTTCCTAAATGACCTTCCATTTCTTTCAAAACCCTATGTCTTGAAGTTCAAATTAAAGAAAAAAAATCTCATAAGTTTATGTCATTTGTTCCCCCATTTCTTCTATTTAGTAAACTTTGCTATGTACTGGATATTCTCTGGGGGTGGGGAGGAAATGAATCCAGTATGATCTTTATAATATGACCCTTTCTCTTGTTTTAAGAAACTTACAAGCTTGCACCATTTCCCACTTCCGTTCCCCTAACATAATGACAAATTTCTGAAAAATCTTGAATTTGTGAAAATATTCCACATTCAGCTAAGAATTATCAACTAAGTCAAAATACCACCCCCACCCAGATTTTAATGCTGCTAAAACCACAATTTCCTGCCTTCTATTTCTTGTTATGTTTCAAGCTCATATCTATGGGAAACATTTTAAAAAATTATACAAGTCCCTTACTTATATTTGTGCAAAACTGTAAATGCAACCTTTTCCAAATACTATTCATCTTTTCATCTCTCTCTATCACATTGATGGCTAATGTTCTCATATATTTATTTCCAATATGATAAAAGGGAAAAAAGAAACATTCTTGTCCACCAGTGCTGTTCATTATGAGAATGCAAATGGCCTAAAAAGAAAATAGTTTTGACACACTGCTGCCCTCAATACCACTGATTTCAACTGGTATACTGCGGCATACTGATCATCAGTTAAATCATTTTTGAAAAAACTTAAAAGAAACCTAAGCATATTCTTTTTTTAAACTCTTTTGTTCTGATCAACATAATTCAAGTGTGCTGTGGAAGTTTAACTATAGGTTCAAGGGTGCCGTGACATAAAAAAGGTTGAAAAACACTGATCTGGATAAATGATAACTAAGTAATGTGCCCTGCAGTGAACAGAAGCTAGGAAAGTTATTCTAGAGAATCAATGTCCTGTTGAACTGTCCCAACTTCTTTATCCTTCTTTAATTTGAGAGTAGAAAGAAACACAGGCACAGTCTAGAGATTCATATGTTAACAATTTCCTTCTCTTACATATTCTTTTTAATTACCTGGATAACAAAGTTTTTACCACAACTCAGTTAATAATATTGGGAGGAAGCAAAGCACAAGAAGCAATTTGCATTTTGGAAAAAAAATTGAAAAATAAAGTAAAACACATGATCCAGAATGAAATGAATCAGACATAGTTTCCATTTTATTTAACACTTATTCAACCTCATTTTCTGAAAAAAACAGCCTCCAAAATAACAATAAATGTGCAAATAGAAAGAGATAAATTCATCTTTTCCACGTCTCCTTATGACCAAATATGTTATTCATAAATTATGTGAGGTTGTATAAATTATAAGGGTTTATAAATATTGAATAAAAAGGTAAGGAGAACATAGTATGCACATATAAGGTATGGAACTTACACTCACGGTTTTTATTATGGTGTACAGAGGAGAAAAGACACACAGGGTGCCCTTAAAGTCTGACTTTAAGTAGCCAACTATCAAAATAGGCAATAGCGCACCATTTAAAATAGTTGCATACAAACTTTATGGACAACCTGTATATACATAAAAATACGAAAATTTCTGTCAGCCAACTTGGAAAGATAAATATTCCAAAAGAAGGTAGAATTAATTGTATTTAAGGTAATGTAGCTGTTTGGCTTCCTTGTGATACTGGAATTTCAGGTTCTTGGTCTCCGCGATTTGAAGAATAATTCTGGGACCACAGATCAGTGGTAAGACAGAACAAGAATACAAAAACACTAAAGCTCCCAGTAGAGAGATAGAACTCAAGTTGGGAGAGAAAAGCTCTCTCTCTTTCTCTCCCGGTCTCTCCTGGTCTCCCCGTTCTGGCTCTTAGTCTAGGGGTAATTATATATGCATGGGTTCCCTCTATATGAGGCCAGGAAATTAATGGACACAGTCCCTTCTGCAGGGGCAAGGTAAATGAATGTATCAATGAATGAACAGTACCTTCCGCTGGGGCAAGGTGAATGGATGTATTAATGAATGGACACAGTCCCTTCTGCTGGGGCAAGGTGAATGAATATATCAATGAATGGACACAGGCTCGTCCCTTGGGGCAAAGTGAATGAATGTATTAACTAATGGACACAGGCTGTTCCCCTGTGGCAAGGTGAATGAATGTATTAATGATTGGACACGGTCCATTCACGGAATTGAGGCCTAGGAAACTTACATGAAATTGACCCAGGCATAAGAAATGGAGGTTCTTTATTCAGTCATAAGTACAAAGGGAAGGAGACACCAAGGCGCCCGTGTCTCCCCAGCAGTTGTCCAGCCCTTCTGGCTGTTGGAGCCTCCGGTGAGGGTCGGAGCCCCACCCCCTGCCTATCCTCCAGCCCGCTAGTTCCTCTGCCTGCTGCCACCAAACCAACACCGCCAAGGAGTAGGTGGCAGGTCCTCCAGCTCAGAAGCCTGGGACGCCACCTGTCCTGTATCACTAGCAAAGTACTTGGGCTGCTTAAACACTTAGAAATGCTAATGGTATTAAAACAGTGGTTGGCAACTTGTTCAGCAAAAGGACAGTTTATGCACATATCTTTTTGTTTTATGGGCCATAGATGCAAATCTATTGCAAATATTCAGTTTTTCTATTATAAAGCTAAAGCAGCCATGGCATAAACAATTTAGTTTGGCGATCTTCCAATAAAACCTTTTTATGGACATCAAATTTTGAATTTTATGTCATTTTCACATACTATGAGTTGTTAATGTTCTTTTGATTATTTTCCAATCATTTAAAAATGAAAAACGAGGGTGGCACCTATGGCTCAGTGGGTAGGGCCCCAGTCCCATATATCGAGGGTGGCGGGTTCAAACCCACCCTGGCCGAACTGCAACAAAAAAATAGCTGGGCATTGTGGCGGGCACCTGTAGTCCCAGTTACTCGGGAGGCTGAGACAAGAGAATCAGCTAAGCCCAGGAGTTGGAGGTTGCTGTGAGCTGTGAAGCCAGAGCACTCTACCAAGGGTGACAAAGTGAGACTGTCTCTAAAAAAAAAAATTGAAAAACTAGAAGTGAACTAGTTTAATTTATGAGCCACATAGTTTGTCTACCCCTGAATTAGAATATGAATATCCAAGAAGAGTGGTTTGACAATTTCTTCATTCTAAAAAAAGCTCTTTTGTGTTGCTAGGACTATAACTGATGGTAGATTCTGTTCCTGTTTGGTAGAATGGAAGTTTTTAGAGAAATACGTTATATGTAAAACTTACATATATCTTTTTGTAACTTGTACTTTGTCCATAAGATTTTTAAAAATATTGTTATTTATATATTGTCTACTGCCCTTGCTGTATTCTCTCTCCTTCAATGGTGTTTTAAATATTTTAAGCTCATTTATCTCTCTCCTTTTCACCTCTGGCCCAATTATTTTTTTGTATCTTCAAATTTTCTAGCCAAAGTTAAAAAATTAGAAAGATAGGGTGGTGTCTGTGGCTCGAAGGAGTAGGACACTGGCCCCATATATTGGAGGTGGTAGGTTCAAACCCAGCCCTGGCCAAAAACTACAAAAAAAATAATAATAATAATTAGAAAGATGATCCAACAGTAGCTACACAAATCGAAATTAAATGTCATAGAAAATAAGAATATGCTATTTAACAAAGTTTTTAGGGATCTATCAGTCTAAAGTATTATACACTACAATAAATAAACTTGATCTCCAATGTCTTTAACAGTACTTTTCTATCAAAGTTTTATTATTTTTAACTCATGAATCTGTGGGTAAACTTTCTGTGCTATTTTTGATCTCAGTTAGAAGACAGATTGAATATGATATGATATTTTGCTCTTAACAAAGCATATTTCTTCTCTCTTTTTCTGGCTCCTCCCTCGTAGTTGAATTATTTTGTTCACATGGTAGATGAACCATTTTACAAAGAAAGATGCCATTTCTAGCTACTTGAAATCATTCCAAGTACATATGTTCTCAAGGAAATTTTACCAGACAAACCTCTTCCCTCACAGGAGCAGTGGGAGTAAAAATTAACAACTGTTGTCTCCAAAGAAGCAAACAAGTTACTAGGTTGGCGAAGACAACTAAGAGATGAATAGCTTAGGATTATTTGTATATGCACATCAGAGATTATACATTTCATAAATCCCTTATAAACAAACATTTCAAATATAGAATTCTAATTCCATTCAACATAGTCTTAAAAGTGAGGTACTTAAATCAATGATATTTCTATTTTTGTAATAGTACATGCCATAGAAGAATTAATGTTACAAAAAATATTTCCTGACATTACCGATGTTTCTGGGAAGAAAATATTTTTTAGAAATTTATGAAGACACAGATTCAATCTTTCTAAAGTCCTGATTAGAATAAATAATAACTTACTGTTAAGCAAATCTCATGGGGTAAATAAAATATATTTGTCAAAAGTCAACCAATACAGTGACTTTTGCAAAACAGAAAAGATATCAACCCAGTCAATCACTTACATATTTTGTTTTTCAAATAGAAGAATATTCTTCTATAGAGGAATATTTTATTCTTGGTGTATCTGGGAATTTATGACTAGGTTTGGATGTTCAGCAGAGGAAGTATATGTGAGAGATTTTCTTTTACTTTTTGTAATCTTGATTTTATATTTACATTATGTAAAGAGAATGTTTTACTCCATTGTGGTTACCATATCAAAATAGCTTTCATAGGGTAGCTTACAAACAACAGAAATTTATTTCTCAGAATATTAGAGGCTAGTAATTTTATGATGAAGGGACTGGTAGACTTGATGTTTGGTGAAGGCCCACTTTTTGAATCATTGACAGCATCTTCTCACTGGGTCCTTACATTGTAGCAGGTAATATCTCCTGTCTCCACAGCCCCTCATATAGGCATAAATCCCATTGAAGAGAGCTCCACCCTTATGACATAATTACCTTTCAAGGGCCCCTCTTGTTAATACTGTTAACACTATAGAATAGTTTTTAAAATATGAATTTTAGAGGGCATAAACATTCAGATCATAGCAGATAATTTTGTATTATGAAGAGAATATAATTTTGATTTCATAGTCCCAACACGTAATTCACAAAATTCCAAGCATTTTATAAACATTCTTTTCATTTGAAGTATAATCTTTAAGCCTTCTGATTCATAAAAACCTGTGAATCTTATAAAATGGTATGCAGTATCATATATAAAAAATTGATTGAGTACTACACCTAAAATTTTTCAGTTTAAATAAAGATCCCAGGTGATTAATATACACAAAAAATTTGGGAACCATAACTCTGATACCTTTTCTTTTCCTTCCTACTGTCTTGCTTTAGCATTAATTATAGTTTCCTATAAATTCTCTCAGTATAACAAGACATTGCTTTGCTTTCATTTCTGCTAACATTTTCTTTTATCACCATAACTCTCAGGCTTTGCTTCAAATTGTACTCATACATAAATCTTTGAAAAGAAATACAATGCCCATGCTGATACTCAAAATGTAAGTCAGAGTTTTTCACTGTTAGGGCTTGGGCAGCAGTATTTTTTAAAA
This sequence comes from Arctocebus calabarensis, assembly GCA_963573935.1. Classification (NCBI taxonomy): domain Eukaryota; kingdom Metazoa; phylum Chordata; class Mammalia; order Primates; family Lorisidae; genus Arctocebus; species Arctocebus calabarensis. The sequence goes on from CAUYON010030274.1 coordinate 7,029, forward strand.
GTTCCCATAAGTAGAGTGACATCACCAAGGTGAAGGAGTAAAGATGTCTCCTTCATTCATCTCCCCACATAAATAATGAATAAGAAAACTACTTACCAATACAAATAGCTTTGGGAGAGCTCCAGAGTAAAGTGAAGAAGTTTTAGCAACCCAGGGGAGCACAAAATGTGAAGACGGTCTCACATAAAGCATAGGAAGCACTTTGTCTTTGCCACTGGATCACCTCGTCTGGCACAGCTTGGCACCAAGAGAACCCCTCCCCCTGTGGGAAAAATAGAGAGCAGGAGAACATCCAAAACACCTGCCATGACCAACTGTGAACAGTAACAGTTTTCACCCTTGAGAACTCCAGCAGTTTCCAACACTACTGACCATAGATGATAGAGCTTCCTGGCATCCCTGATGCATAATACAGACCAGGCCAGAGCCACCACTACTGCCCACGCCTACCCCTATCTGGCCCCAAGTTCCAAACCTCAGAGGTATAGTAACTCCATACTCTCCAAACAAGAAGCTACTGTTTTTCCATCCCATACAGATGGAGTAATCACATAGCTAGCACACTTGCATTCACCCACAGGAAATGATATTTTCCCACCTAAGCCAATCTGTAAAGTATGGTAAAGTTGCTTGTTTTGTCACATATTAATACCTTAAAGCAATGCTATAAATAAAATATAAAATGAGGAAATGTAAGACCAGCAAAGGAATACAAGAAGTTCGTAACAACTGACCCTATAAAGGTGAGTATGTATGAACTGGGTGACAAATAAATATAATTAATTATTTTTAAAAGTTCAACTACCTGCAAGAGAAGACAGAAAACCCAACAAATCAATAAAATGATGCACAAATACAATAAGAAGCTTGATGTGCAGGTAGAGATCATCACATAAAATAGAAATTCTGGATTTGAAGAATGCAATGAATGAAATGAAAATGCAATGAAGACTTTTAAGAACAGACTCCATTGAAGGGAAGAATATATGGCCTCAGGTATAGATCATTTGAAATTAAGTCAAATGAGAAAAGAACAACATTGAGCAGTTGGATGAAAATATTTCAGATTGTATATGAAGCCAGCACATTGTACCACCATGATTGCACTAATGTACACAGCTATGATTTAATATAAAAAAAGAATGAAGAAGAGCCTATGGAATTTACAAGAATGGAGAAAGAGCAAGTGGTGTGAGTTTATATGATGAAACAATCGCTTAAAATGTAGATTCTTGAGGCTAACAGATCACTGAAGAATACCAGCCCACATTAAAAGTAAGAGTAATTTATGCTATCCTTTACCACTGGTTTTAATCACTAATTAATCTCATCACTAGAAGACTACACTGAGACACATTATAATAAAATCATTAAAAATCCAGAAAATAAAGAGAATTCTGAAACCAATTTAAAAAAATGACACATCACATATAAGGACACCTCTCCATAAGATCATAAAAATATTTCTTAGCAAAAATCTTGTAGGTCAAAGAGGGGTGATGTACCCAAAACACCAAAAGAAAAAAAGAAATCTGCCAAATGTGAGAACTATACTCAACAGGTATTCTTTTATACATAAAGGAGACAGATAATCTTCATGGACAAATTAAAAGTGGGAGTCTGTCACCATAAGACATGCCTTAAAGGTTAAGGCTTTAGAAATTCCTTTAAGTTAAAACAGAAGCATGACACAGAGTAACACAAAAGCATATAAAATCATAAATCCCACTGGTAAAGGTAACTAGGTAGAAAAAACAAATGGGAAGTAAGTAGTGGTGGAGTGTAGCATGAATTACTACTAAGTTTAGTACAAAAGTTAAAAGAAAAATATTTGATGAATGCACAATATAAAAAAAAGCAAACTCCGGTTACAAGAATACACATTGACTTTGTAAGAGTAGTTGTGTAGAGTTTCTATATGAGATTAAAGTTAAGTTATTACTGAATTAAAATAGGTTATAAATACAAGATATTTTCACAAGCACCAAGCTCAGCACAAAGAAAAAGTTTCAATAGCTACACAAAAGATGAATAGGAAATAATGAAAGAAAATAACTATAAAAGTCCATTAAATATAAGAGGAAAACAAGGCAAGAGGAAGAGACAGGCAAGGGAAAAACAGACAAAAAACCTTGTTCTCCAATTCCGTTCATGTTGTTGCCAGTGGCAGGATTGTAATTTTTATGGCTATAAAATATCCCATTGTGTAACTGTACTAAATGTTTTTATCCAGCCATATATTAATGGTCAAAATCTTGGCCATTGTGAACAGAGGTACAATAAACATGGCATGCAGATATCTTGTTAATATACTTAATACATATGTCTTTGGGATATATAGTCAGCAGTGGGGTTTCTGGGTCATGTGGCAATTCTGTTTTGAGTTTTGTGAGGAGTCTCCATACTGTTCTCCACAGTGGTCAGGCTAATTTACATCTTTCCCAGCAGCATCGTGTCTAAGGGGTCTCCTTTCTCCATCAGCTCACCAGCATAAGTTATTGACTGTAAACACAGTACCATGTTGAACAACAGTGATGAGCGTGAGCATCTTTATCTTGTTCCAAATATCAGAGGAAAGCTTTCAACTTCACCCCATTTCATTGTCACATGCTCACTCTGGGTCTGTCATATGTGGTTTTAGTCACACTGATGTGATTTTCTTCTATACCTAGTTTTATGAAAACTCTCATGAAGGATGCTGAATTTTACTGAATGCTTTCTAAGCATAATTAAGTGATCGTGTGGTTATTGTTCTTTCTGTTGATATGTCACCTTGATTTTTTTTATTTTCTCTATACATGTACACGAGTTTATTTGGTTTCCACTTTTTGCCTTCACATAATTAAAGAGGCTTAAAATTTAATAACAATAACAATGTTTAAGATAAGGACTAGAAACAAAAGCCTCATAAGGAACAAACGAAGATAAATACAATCGGAACAGAAATCAGATGATTGCTGCAATGAAATATTGAGTAATAATAATAATAGAAATGCAAAAAAAGTAACATTCATAATGTCAAAGAAAAGTTTGTCAATCATAGAATGCTTTGACTCTGAGGTTCAGTATGGAGTCATCAGTTTGTGTATGTTAATCAATCCTCGCATTTCTAGAATGGATCCCTCTGGATCATGATGATTAATCTGTGTCAGTGAATTTAGTTTGCTGTTTTTTTCTTTAGAGATAGAGTCTCACTTTGACACCCTCTATAGAGTGCTGTAGTGTCACAGCTCACAGCAACCTCCAGCTCTTGGGCTTAGGTGATTCGCTTGCCTCAGCCTCCCAAGTAGCTCGGACCACAGGTGCCCACCACAATTCTCAGCTATTTTTTTGTTGCAGTTTGGCCGAGGCCGTGTTTGAACCCACCACCCTTGCTATATGGGGCTGGCGCCCTACTCACTGAGCCACAGGTACCGCCCAGTTTGCTAGTATTTTGTTGAGGATTTTTGCCTCTATGCACAACAGGGATATTGGTCTATAATTTTCTTTTCTGTATGTGTCTTTGTTTGGTTTTGGCATCAGGGTGATACATGTCTCATGTAAAGAGTTTGGTAGTTTTCTCTTCTCAATTGTTTTAGATAATTTAATTAGGATTGTTATAAGTTTTTCTTTGAATTCTAGTAGAATTCAGCAGTGAAGCCCTTAGGACTCGGGCTTTTCTTTGATGGGAGACATTTTATTGCTGCGTCTATCTCATTACTTGTTGTTTTATTCTGATTTTTGCATTTTATACTGGTTCAATCTTGTTGGGTTGTACATATCTAGAAATGTATCCATTTCTTGCAGATTTTCCAATCTATTATCATGTATTTATTCAGAGTAGTCTCTAGGGAATCCTTGGGATTTCTGTAGTATCAGTTGTAATGTCTCCTTTTTCATCTCTGACTTTATTTAATTGGGTCTTCTCTCTTTTTTTCCTTATTAGACTAAAGATGTGTCAATTTTATCTTTTCAAAAACAAACTTTTTGTTTCACTGATCTTTTATGTTATTTCTTTTAATTTTATTTATTTCACCTCTACTATTTATTGTTCCTTTTCTGCTATGAAATTTGGTTTGGTTTGCCCTTGTTTTTCTAGTTCTTGAGATGCAAGAAATAAGTTCACATGACAAACATTGTTCATATGACAGTTTTCTTGATGTAAGAACTTATTTCTGTAATCTTTTACAACTTCTTTTTCTGTATCCCATAGCTTTTAATATGTTGTGTTTTCACTTGTTTTAAGAACTGTTTTGATTGTATTTTAATTATACATCAACTACCTCATCATTCAGGAAAAAATAGGGAGGGATTGCTAGCTGTAGGCCACTCATCTGCTGGACATCATCATCTTTCTAATCACAATGGGTCTGAAAAAGTCTCTGGAAAAACCCTAATGCTCATTGGACAATGTCACAATTTCTCAAGAGTAGATAACAAAACAAAACAAAACAGAACAGAGCTTTCTATTCACAAAGTCCACATTTATCTTATGTCGGAATGAAATTCTTCTTCTACTAAGATGATTATTAAAAGCAGTGGCTCACACAGGTTACTTACCTTATTAAGAAAAAAGTCAAAGGAATTTAATCCAAGGCATCGCCTTCGTCCTATTTAGCCATTCCTATTCTTATAACGTTTCTACTTGGGGGTTAGTCACAAGATGTGTACTAAAAATTAAAACATTACATCTGGGTCAGAAAGGTAGGAATAGGAAGATACTAAGAGAAATGAGCCTTATGAGCTAGTTTCAGACCACTCTTAAAAATGTTCTCAGAAGAGAACAACCAGTTTCATTTATATTTCATTAACTCCTAGTGGCAAGGAAAGTTGCAAATTATAAATTGTTGTTTCCCAGCTGACACAATTCTACAGGGTATAAAATTGGTATGCTGTTACTAAGGAAGAGGAAGAGAATGGGCACTGAGTATGCAGCTGCCCTCTCTGCCACAGCATTAGACTAGATTTCCCATCTCTCTGTTGTATCCTTTTTAGTCTGAAGAAGATAAAAACATGTAATACTTGTAAGTTAAGTTTTAGAGATTGCATTTTAACTGCTTTTACTGAACTTTTCCCCCCTAACTACAGGTATCAGTATTATTTAACTATCTGTAAAAACCTAGAAAAAATAAAACACAACAAAAGTCTTTGTTGTTCGAGTGATTGAACACACATCTGAAAAAAATAAAAAGAAAAAGAGTTATGCATTTTAAGCCTCGTATAAGTAGGCTTGTCTGTGTTCCAACATGTTTAAGCATTCTACTGCCTTTTGTTTAAAAAAGTCAGCACAGCACCGTGTAAAGTTTAACATCCAGGCAGATCGAGATAAATGTGACCATTCTTATTAAATAGGGCATTGTTTGCTCCATGGAAAGAAGATAGATTACCAGGGTGGAATGACATATATATATTTCTGTAACATCTTGTAACCACACTCCATTAGAAATTATTACACCACAATGCTGCATGAGCTCAGTAGGTTCATATTTCTTTAAAGCACAAGGGCAAGAAAGAGACCAGCTGCCAGGACAGTGTGACCCAGGTTGCTGCTCTGTCTGACCTGTGTCAGGAATAATATCAATCAATGCTGCAACCACTACCATGTTAGCCAGGGAGCTTCTAATGCTGGTGACTAGTTATGGCAAGGGTTCCAAAAATAACAAGCAGCCATCAGTGTCAGTGCACAAAAAATTGAATGTTATCAGCATGTAAAAGAATTGTAGACCAGATCAAAGCCATCGAATAAAGTCAAACTTGTGACTATAAATATGTTCTTTCATGTAAATATGTTCTTGCTTTTATATTGAAGCAAGTTGGTCACTTTCTGATGAATATTTTACCAGTTTCTCTAATCAAAGAGAAAATGGCAGAAGAATAATTTTTTAAAATTCCTAAATGCCTGAATATCTACTAAAGAGTATTTTAATGCTGTATTAGTTTAAAATAATTCACCATTGACAATTGTTCTCTTGGTATTTTGGTTTCAACTAATGATGAGTATATTCTTCAATACGTTCTTCTTTCAAAGAGAAGAGGAGGTTTAATAAATATCTAAATCTAATGTCTACCTTAAAAACTTGTTGAAACCATTAATTTTTTAGGGATGAATGTTCTCTACTAATGAATGCTAATTCTAATTTTAGAATAGCATGGAAGATTTCACAAAAATGTCTTCAACATGATCCAGCTTGATTCATAGCAGGGAGAATTTAAAAGTTCAAAGTTGGACGTGTAAATCACTTTGGGGTAACTTTTACAAATTTTATTAATAGGTTATTTGGAATAAATAGTAATAGCTTACAAACTATCAACCTCAGTAATATAGATAATTCATTTAAAGGATCAAATCATGATTTTAAAGTGAATAGTTTAAATATATTAAAAATAAAATTTTAACCTATATTGTCTTTTTTTGTTCTTTTCAACAACTTCCTTGGTTTGTAATGTTTTACAAAATCCCACTTGGACTTGCCATAGTAGAAATAATTAAATTTAACCATGTTGGAGCAACTTAAAAGATCCCCTAACATTAGAAATATCTCAAATTTGATGAGGATTGTGCAAACACTTTTACTATATTCACAGGCTAGTTGCACCAAAAAAATATTAGTGAACTATTTAGACCTAGGGAGAGGGGAGAAGATAAATTCAGTCTCATTTAGGGTTAGAAGTCAGAAAAATCTAGACTCAAATATGAGCTCTGACACATACTTAGCCGAGAGAAATTTTATTCATTCATCAACAAGTATTCACTAAGCCATAACATATGTCAGACTCTGGTTTAAGAGCTGGGAGTACTGTAGCAGGTAAAACCCATTAAGTTCCTACTCTCATTGACCTGATAAAAGAATAAAAATAAACACAAATGTGCATTTTCAGGTGGTAATGTGGTTATGAGAAAGAATAGCAGATTGAGAGCACTAGATACTATCAGTTATAGAGAAATTTTAGTAGAACAGGAAGGACAAGAGAGAGAGTTTATATATATCTAGGAAGAGAATCTTTCAGGAAGAACAAATAATCTGTGTAAATGCTGGGAGTCAGGAGGGCAACTGACAGGTACGAGGAATAGCAAAGGAACCTGGGAGGTTGGTTGAGAGAGAGAGAAGTTAGAGCTACCTAAGCAGCAAATCATTTAGGCCTCTGCACCATAATAAGTACTTTGAATTTGGGGGGTTATTGTAATTCCAACTGTATATCTAATAGTTTTAAAAAGATCTCTCTGGCTACTTATTTTAGTCCATTTGGGCTGCCATAACAAAATGCCATAACTAGGTGGCTCAAACAATTATTTTTACACACTTCTGACAGGCTGAAAATCTAAGATTGGATGCTAGCCATGGTTAGAGTCTTGGAGAGTACCCTTTTCTTGGTTTACAGACAGCTATCTTTTCCTTGTGTCCTCACATTGAAGAAATAAATATCTCACCTCCTTTCCTCTTTTCATAAAGACATTAATTCCATCCAAGAGTTAATCCAACCTTTATTATCTCCCAAAGCCCCCTAGTCTCCAAGTACCATTACAATGGGGGTTATGGTCTCAACATACAAATTTGGGGGGGGATACATATATTTAGTCCATAGCACTATTATATAAAAAACAGACTCTGTGAGGATAGGAGAAGGAGGTAAGGACCTATGGTAAGGAAACTAATTATGCACTAAACTTCATTAAATGAAAGGCAGTGGCTTAGATCATAGATTAAAGGTAGAATTAGTGAGAGGTGTCTAGTATTTAGGTAAGCTAAAGTTTTTGCTGACTCATTGTATGTGGAATATGACAAAAATTTGACATAAATAAAAACTTAGCTCTTCTAAGCTCTCCTCTTCAAATATGCAATGGAGAATTTATCAGATACAGAGTTGTTGTGAAAAATGGAAGGTCAACATATAAAAGCAATTAAGAGAATTGTTGTATTTGACATATTATGAAATCAGAAATAATTATCATGTTATAGCATTTTAAGTATTAAATAGAAGTGCCATATGAACCCTGGACAAAAATGTTTTAAATTCCTCCAGTAATAGACAAATCTCAAGTTATAGTTGGTCTTTCTGTATCCATATAGAATTTCTGTCACAAATATTTTTTGCTCAGGTGTTTCTATCATTAGTTCTCTTAAAGCCACCCTTTCCTTTAGTTTTTTTTTTAATTTCATATTAATATGTGGGTGCAAATTTTTAGGTTACATTGTTTTTAATTCTAAGGTAAAGTTCAAGTTGTCATTGAGCCCTATACTCAGGGGGCATGTGAACACCCTCACATTGCATCAGTTAGACGAGATGCTGTCAAATGCCGCCGTCCTTCCCTGTCCCTGCTCTTCCCTCCCCCTTCCTAGACCATATTTGTGTGTTTTCATTTGTGCGGGTGTGTAGTTGTTTAGATATTGGTTTCATATTAGCACTGGGCTACTACTCAGCCATCAGAAAAGATAGAGACTTAGACCTTGCATCATTTGTATTTACGTGGTTAGAGGTGAAACACATTCTTCTTAGTAAGGTACCTTAGAAATGGAAGAAAAAAAAGTTAGAAGCAGTTTTAATTCATGTCATGTTAGCCTACTTCAGGGACCACATAGTTTGAGTCACCGACCCTAAAACCAGAAGACAAGGTGAGGTTGCTGAGAGCTGTGTTCTTACCTCTGTTCAGTGGTGGCATACTCACAAAGTGATAAACTTGTGTGCAACCCTGCAGTGTTTCACATTCTCTTCACACCATATTAATTATTATATGTAAAAACAAATAGAGGTAAAATATTACATTTTTGTTAACATTCAGATGGAATATTTTCAAAATTATAAAGAGATACATGAGCTAGCCTCTATCCATGTCTACATGGACATCTATATCCATATTATATCAGTATGAATTTCTTTATTATTGATATGGTTTTGTGCTTGAAATTCACTTCCTAAGTGTGTTTTATTTCTTAGGGAAGAGTTATTTATTCTTAATAGAAACCATTAGGTAAAAAGATTTTTAACTGAGAAAATAATCTGCTTAGTCTATGTGGTTGGCAGCTTCTTGTAGATAAGTTTCCATGTCAAAATTATATATATGATTTTATGTGAATAAGTGGACTTAAATTTATAGGAATAAATTTAACATGTTTTTTCAAACTATGAGAAAAATAAATAAAAGTTACAGGCTTCATGCATGCAATTTTCCTCTCTAGGAAAACGGTGAATCATTGTCCAAATAGTGTGGCTTCTTATTAAATTTATATAATTTTTTTTGCAGTTTTTTTTTTTCTTTTTTGGCTGGGGCCAGGTTTGAACCCACCACCACCAGCATATGGGGCCAGCGCCCTACTCCTTTGAGCCACAGGTGCCACCTTAAATTTATATTCTTTATTTTTTTTTGAACAACTGTGACTTTAAAAATATGTTTGAAATGTATTTATATTAAAATAAATGCTATCTAAGTTAAATGAAATTGGTTTTTATCAACAACTGGAAAATAGCAGACCAGGAGAATCACTTACATTTAGTTTTAATAATAAGTGACTCATAATCATATAATAGCATTGTGTACTTGAAAAACACTTCTCAGCTTTAAATTTCAAAAGCCACATAATGTAATAGCACCTAGTGGATTCCCTAGGGAAAGAAACTTGCATTCTTATAATAGAATAAGTTAACAAGAACATTAGAAAAACGTATTTTCTTTCGGTAGTTCATATATTTCAAAATGATACTTTGAAAGTAGTAGTGCTTATCTGTGGGAGATTAATGAATCGTTATTATCTTTTCCTTACCAATATTTCTCAAACTAGATTCTTAATCCTCTACAACTAGCTGTGATTAGAAAATAATAATAATAAGACAAACCTTAGACACCAAATATAGGGTAAAGTCATCATTTCATTTTACATGGTATCAAATATTTAGTGTTATAAAATATTGATGACCTGAAAAGATAACTCCATATGTCATATTTTATTTGCATGCAAATGTACATATGCATATTATATGCTAGAACATGTATATGGATACTATGAAACTCAGATATCTGAGAGCCTGCAATGGCAAATCAAACAGAGAAATGTCCAAGGGAAATCTTTAAATATGTTGATAAAAGCAATAAGATTATTATATCAATGAACATCATATGTATAAATTTGTACAGATCCATGAAATATTGATATATCGTTATTTCTAAGTAATCACTTTAAATTAATATCAATTTTTACAAATTTGATTTTGTAGTCCCATTAAATCTACAAATAGTATCTATCCATCCTCTCATGAAGTCTTTCTTGGAGACTACAACTGGTTGAGTTGGTTCTTACGTCTCTTTGACATAACACCCCAATTTATTTTGTTTTACTTTATTTTTGTCCTTTCTTATCTTTTGGCACAATAATCTAGGCTCTAGGTTCATTCTTACACATTTCCTGACCCAATCCAAGAAGTATTTATTTCTCTAAGAAACCTCACTTTTTTTTTTCTCTCTTCTTCTTTCTTCTTATTTCTTTTTCTTTCCTTCTTTCCTTCCTTCCTTTCTTCCTCCCTTTCATTATTTCTTCTTTATTTTTTAAAGGCAAGGACAAAACATAGTCTATTGAAGAAGAGAAAGATGGGGCTAGAGAGTAAGAATGTTTACAAAGCAGGAATGTTTTCCATAGACTGTGAACTAGCCTCCATCGTCGGGCAAGGAGGCAAAGACACAAAGAGCCTCTTTCTTCCTCTCTCTCTTTTTTCTTTCTTCTTCCTCCCTCCTTTTCTATTTCTTTTTTTCTTTTTTTATTTTTTTTTGGCAATTGGTGTCAGAAAACAAAATCTAGGCTCTGGGTATACTATTGGGTTTGTGTGTGTATATATAATATTCCAGGTATACACACAAGTCTAATTATTTGTGTAAGCAAACATCTGTCTGCTTTTATATTACATTAAATATGAATTCCTGATAATGTCCCCAACTATAATCCATTACCACATGGACTCTCCGAATTCACCTCTTAAGAAATCCAGATGAAGTTTCATCCTGTGACATTAGTTCTCTGATGATCAAATTAAAGCTGTCAATTTTCAATTTGGTCAACTTTGTTCTTGTAGTTGTCAGAGAGAGACAATTTCTGAGCTTTCTTTATACATATCAGAATTTGAACTAGAAGTCTATCACTTCAAATATATTTATTTTTCAAATATTTTCTTGTGTTCCTGTTCTATTTGTTATAGTACTGTGTTCTCATTTTTGAAATCAATATTTCCTTGTGAGCATTTTAAATAAAATTGTCTTTTAAAAAAATCTGCTCTTTTCCTGGAATTATTCCTTATCTTTCAGTCACAGATTTTTATTTTTAAAATAGTTCCTTTCTCTTTTTCAGTTTGTGCATTTTCTTTAACTTTTTTTTGGTACAGAATGGCCATTTGTATTTGGGAATGATGCCTGACATTTTGAGAGAGGAACTCTGTGTATGTGAGAAGGATATATCCAATGTCATTCTTCATTGTCTGAGCTTTGTCTTAGACCTTGAAAAATTCATGACTTAGCTTTCAATTCCTTAAGAAAAAGTATAAATTCATAGTTGCTTGACACTCTGAACATGAAATAAAGCAGGAAAATAGGTAGTTTAACTGCTTTGTGAAACTTAAATTAATATCCCTGGTTTTAACCTCATGACATACCTAACATGTCTGGTGTGGTGTTTCCAAATCCAAAGAGTTTATGAATTTACTATGTATAGAATCACTGACTACTCTTCTGAGGCAAACTGCATATATATTTTAAGCTATAGCTTCTGCCAATCTATTTTATCAATTAGCACTTCCCTATCATTATTACATGTCCTTAATAATCTGTTGAAACCTCTTCTAGGTATTTTCCTTTCCAATTCTTTTCATCATTTGAAACCTATTATTTTCTGTTTCTATGGAGTCATTTAAAGATGACTCTAAAAAAAGGTAAAAGAGAAAAATGTATTTAGAAGAGGTCTTATTTAATTAAATTCCCACCTGAAATGCATCAGTTAATAATTTGAGTAAATGAAAATTACATTGAAAGCAAAAAACAAAAAAAATTATGTTGAAAGATTGCAAAGATTATCACTTATCTGCAATATTTTTATATTTGAGTACTCAATAAATAGTGCAGAGAAAGCCCCTGGTGCCCATATTATTTTCCTAATTTCATTTACTTCAAAAAAGGAAGGAGTGCCTTTTGAACATTTTTAGGCAAAGTCATCATAAATTCTATTATAGAAATTTTCAATGCCTTTGCTTTGGGGGGAACAATTCTATATTCAGACACTTTTATGGGCTATTTACTCTTTATCCATCATAATTATTTTTTACCATTCTTAAAGATAACCTGAAGCAAGACAGGTACTTTCCCAAGTGTTCATTTCAAAGCTATCATGACACTCAAACAGTTATTTAGTGATTTGTTTTTAGAAGAGTTAGCTTGTACTCAAAGATCATATTATAAAGTCAGCATGACAAATTTTCTTAAAATCAATATTATCCTTGACATTACTATTATGCAAATAAGAAGACTCTTGAGCAGTTAAGCTATTGTGTCGGAGATGATAATAAAATTTAGAATTTAGCAATGTTAGAAAAGAAAAGTTCCCGAGCTGGGAACTTTCATGATGTTAAATATAGTGGGCTGTTTTGTTTTTTAAGAAGATATAACATTAAGGTGTAATTTACATAGAGAAAAATTAATACTTTATACTATATGTTTCTGAATGTTCAACAAGGGACTATTAGGTACTACACTATTAAGTAACTACTAATATAATTAACCTGTAGAATATAACCATTAAACTCAACAGTTCCTTTAGGCCTCTTGTTTCAAACCATCATCCAGTATATGATCATTATAAATTACTATTCTGTTTTGTGCCCCTGTAGTTTTGCCTATAACATGAAATCCTGCAAAAAGAGAAAATGCCATACTATATATTCTTTTGAGTAGTGTGTCTTTAATTCATCAAGCAACTGTAGTCTTCCGTATCAGTGCTTCACTCTTGGAACAAGTTACGATAAGTTGGCTGGGTTGTATGGTAAGTTCATAGGAGGCATCTGGTTTACACTGAGATCACAAGTTTCTGGCATGAAAAAAGTTTGGAAGTTAACACTTCTATCCCTATAGGAAGAAACCAACAAATTTTCTTGGATCCACAGTGACATCTCTGCAAAGAGCCCAGTATAGAAAGCAAGACAAAAGGCATGACTTTGTAGTGAAGTAACTTATCTTCACTGAGTAATGCTACCTCAGCCATGTGTTCAAGGTATTTATCAAAGCCCTAAGTCATATGGAAGGTACATACCCTGTATATGATGTGATGAAGATGGTACTGTGCCCCTGTGGTCCTTTATTATGTCAGGTGATAAGAGAATGAAATGTATTAAAATCATGAGAATGGATGACAAATCCTCTCGGGAAAATGAAAAGAAGAAAAAGAGAAAAGATTCTATGTTAAACCATTAGAAAACTCCAACAACAATTTTTCCTTAATAAGATACTTGAAACAACCATTAAATACAACTGATACAACTGGAACTGATCTTCAGGCCTCAGAAGAACGTCTCTGCTTCAGTGTTGTCAACATCTTTTCTGTTCCAAATAAATTGTTGTGTCTCATAACAATTGATTCTCTCCCTTGCAGACCGTTCACATTAGCCCTTGTTCATAGCTCAGTTTGCTGCACTTTCTTGGAGTATTTAATTGGTGGGTGTTTACTCCTTGACTTTGGGGGAAGGTGGGCCACCGTGTAGCTTTCTCTTTCCTATATGAGCACGCTTAATCTATTGTCTCTCTGTACAAATCCTTGTAAGGTGTTGACTATGCACAGTGCTTTCCAGACTCAGGGGTCTGCAGGAAATCTAAATAGAAAATAGATCGACTATTTAAAAAAACTTTTAAAAACCCTGATATTGAATACTTTTATATCCAACAGCATTTGGAGCATAAATCCCATAAATGTTTATGAGAGAAAAGATATCTATATTACTATAATACATATTCTCAAGAATGACTACATATAATAAGATATTGAACTAATTGTTATCTAGAACACAGACATTCTCTATCAGTCTGTAAGTTTTTATTTTTTATAATCAAATAGTGCAAATAAGGTGTTTTTTTTTTTTGCATGAGTCATTTTTAAAAATTCTGCTTTTTACCAATTTTTGAAGCTACTGCTGTGATAGAAAGGCATATTTTACACTTGATAGAGCCCAACAGCTAAATATGCAGCTTCTGCTTCTGGAGATATTTTCTTCTATAGCAGAGATGTTATGTTTTCTAATTCAATCACTGGTATGTTTTAAACGAATAGCTATCCCTACATATGTAGGCCCTACATGAACAGATGAAATAACAATTTTGTGTATCATAATTAAGAAATAAGCATAACACAGTATAACAGGGAGTGTAGAAAAACACTTAAAGAAATCTTTGAAATTGATTCTGAGTTCATATTCAGGCCATCCCTCCAAATTATTTGAAAATGTAACTTTTGGCTTGGCACCCGTAGTGCAGTGGTAATGGCGCCAGCCACATATACCAAGGGTGACAGGTTCGATCCCGGCCCGAGCCGGCTAAACCACAATGACAACTGCAACAAAAAATGGCTGGGCGTGTGGCAGGCACCTGTGGTCCCAGTGTTTGGGAGGCTGAGGCGGGAGAGTCACTTGAGCTCAGGAGTTTGAGGATGCTATGAGCTGTGATGCCACGGCATACCCCCAAGGGCAACATAATGAGACTTGTCTTAAAAAAAAAAAAAAAGAAAGAAAAAGAAAATGTAAGTTTTGCTTCCCTGTTACTTTTGAGATTTTTGTCAATCAGAAAGCTATTAAGTATTCTTTTAAAAAATCCGTTAGGTAGCTATAACCTGATAAGTAAGCTTGGTGCTGAAGATAAGAAGATGAGCAAGGCATTCTGTTTCTAACCCCTTCATCCTTGAAGCACCTTAAGACACAGGGACAGGAAAAAAGCACATCATGGTACAGTGCACAGATGTTTAACATGAACACATAGACCGCACCGCAGCCTTTGCTTTTTATTTTATTCACCATTCTGTTTCCTACTGTAGGTAGCATTTATAAAGTATTTGATATGTAAGCTCAGATAAATGAATTGGAAAATAAATTTCTCTTTTTTTTTTTTTTTGGTTGAGACAGAGTCTCACTGTCGCCCTGGGTAGAGAGCCATGGCGTCACACAGCTCACAGAAACCGCCAACTCCTGGGCTTAGGCGATTCTCCTGCCTCAGCCTCCCAAGTAGCTGGGACTACAGGCGTCCGTCACAACGAATAAATCTCTTTTTCATATTTGTTCAGGATGAATGAATGAGTGATAAATTCTACTTGAAGGAAATCCAATGATAAATCAGCTCAGGGATGAGAAAGGTATCACCAGATTGTGAAGGCCGAAGGAAAAGTAGCAATATGGATAAATGGACGAAAACCTGAGGCGCAGTATGTGC
>CAUYON010030275.1:0-53735 GCA_963573935.1 Arctocebus calabarensis
TGCAGCCCACCCTGTTGGCTCTCAGCATTCTATGTTTGGCAAGTCAATGTTTATTTTTTATTTTTTTATTTTTTTTGAGCAGAGCCTCAAGCTATCACCCTGGGTAGAGTGCCGTGGCATTACAGCTCACAGCAACCTCCAGTTCCAGGGCTCAAGCGAGTCTCCTGCCTCTGCCTCCCAAGTAGCTGGGACTACAGGCACCCGCCACAACGCCCGGCTATTTTTGTTTGGGTTGCAGCCATCATTGTTTGTTGGCGGGCCCAGGCTGGATTCGAACCCTCCTGCTCAGGTTTACATGGCTGGTGCCTTAGCCCGCTGAGCCACAGGCGCCGAGCCGGCAAGTCAATGTTTATAGTGGTTTAAAGTGTGCACTTTCTAGTTAGCTAGATTCAAATCCATTCACACCACTTACCAGCTACGAAATAGTGAGCAAGACACTCACTGTTGAGTTTTTCTTACTGTAAATGGTGATTAATGATATATCCTGAGTCTGTTGTGAGGAATAAACAGAGACTCTGTTAAGTGCTTATCACAGAGCCTGGCACATAGTAAAATATTAAAATTCTTTTTTTTAAAGTAAGCTATTATTAGGGTAGGACCTGAGATAAAATATATTTTTGACAGCACAGACCTATTCCCAAGAGTCTGGGTTGTGTCTAGTGAGATACTACTGGGTATTTACCCTTGCCAGATGCATCCAGGAATATACAAAGGAAATAAATGTTTCAGCATCAGCAAGATGTGTCCTCTGGGATTTGCAGCATTTTAATCGTTAGAAAATAGAAAACTGAAGCTGTAAATGGATAGTCCTTTTCTGAGTTATGAAGAAACACTCTCAAAATTGGTAATTGAAATCTATAAATGAGCCCACAACATGGTAGTTGTATTATCACTTTCAAAGTTTTCCAGCACCAAAAACATTTTTACAAAAGCTGTGACAAGAAGGTCCTGCCCTTGAGTGCCCCCTTCTCCCGATCTTGCCTGCTTTCTGGAGTGCCACCAAGCTGCCCGGCTAAATGGGCTAAAAGGGAAGGAAGAACCTAAATATCCCACATGCCAGGTGGACACCTCCTGGAGCAGAGAGCCCAAGAGGAAGACTCAACAGGATGGCAGCAAGCAGGTCCCCCAGGTGATGTTGTCTGCTCGGGAGCTTAAGGTGTCTGGGAGCTTGGAGCACATCATGGGTATTATTTTCAGTTGCTGAGTAAATTAGAATACGCAGAGGAACTGAAAAGAGAAATATGTGTAAGACTGCATTGTAGGGCCTGGGTGCATCCTTGCAGGGCATACAGGGAGAGACACAAGCAGAAAGACAGAGAGACAGGGAGACAGAGAGACAGAGATAAGAAAGAGAGACACACGGAGAGAGAAAGACAGAGATACCAAGAGAGGTACTCACAGAGAGACAGAGCTACAAGGAGAGACAGAGAGAGAGAAAGTATATAGGTCCCTCCCAGGAACCCAGATCCGATTCTTTAAGGACACAAGGCCAAAGTGGCTAAAGTTGGGAACAGAGGAGGAAAGAGGGAACCCAGGGTCCCATTTTTCTTTGCTAGTTGGACCCTTTCTCTAGCTTCAGGATACCTGGAGAAAGGCTCGTCCTGAGTTGCAAATGCCCCTGTTGTCTGTGGTCATCGACCACAAATCACCGGATTACAGAGCAAGGTGGGCACACCCACCCGCGGGCCAGTCCTGGCTGTGGCAGCGTGGTCACAGCTCCACGGGCACATGTGGGGTCTTCAGACCCTCCCAAGTACCACACCCCCTTCACCTGGACCTGGTTGGTCAGGCAGGGACACAGATCTTGGCGAGACCAAGGCTGTAACTTCAGTGCCCAGGATAATCAGCAACCAGAGAACACTAATAATTTAACCCAGCAACTGAAAATAACACCCATAATTTGCTCCTCTCCCAGACTTCCCTTAGCTCTCAAAACGGTCTTTAGAGCCTCTGGGCACTTCTGCGTGCCATCCTCTGGCTGTTTACCCCTTCCTGCCTTCCAGTCTTTCCCCTGAGCTCTCTTCCTGGAGGACACTAAATCCATGAAAGGCTATTGTCCCTGAGCCGCTGTCACCAGGAACTCACTGCTCTGTGACTGCTGGCGGGGCTTGCAGGCCAGTGGCCAATATATGGAAATGGACAGGAAGGTGCCCCTTCGATGGCAATGCCTGTTTCCATTCAAGGTATTTAGACTAAAACCAGAAGAGTATCTCTTCCCTTTTCTGCCCCCCAGATTTAGGTCTCGAGGTGTCAGTTCTCCCCCTTCACGTCTAGGGAAGCCAGGGCCCAGAAGGAAGAATGTGGCTTGCCTGTCCCCTCTCCCCCTAGGAGCTGCTTGTGGCTTTGGTGGGTGGGTGGTATGGACAGTGGCTCTCAGACTATTCACTTTGCTTCCTGCACTGGCAGAGCAATGTGGAGTAATTTAGTTACAGGCTGGATTAGGGAGTCTCTGGAGAGGAAACACAGTGCTCCTAAATATAGAAGTGTGGAAGAATTTCTCCCCAACGGTTCCCCAAGCAGAAGCTAAAGGCTTTGAGGATGAGGATGTAGGTGGAATGACCAAGCTGGGTCCCCCAGCATGCTCAGTGTTCCTGGGCCACAGCAAAGAGAAAGCCAGAGCTGAGCCAACATGAAGGGAATAGACACCCAAGAGCAGGGTTTTTTGCTGATGTTATTTGTTTTCTGTTGTTTTGCCCTGGGTAGAGGGCTATGAAATTGTAGTTCACAGCAACCCCAAACTCCTGGACTCAAGTGATCCTCTTGCCTCAGTCTCCCGAGTAGGTGGGACTACAGGTGCCCGCCGCCACACCCAGCTAATCTTCCTATTTTTAGTAGAGATTCGGTCTCACTCTTGCTCAGGTTGGTCTCGAACTTCTGAGCTCAAGCAAACCACCCACCTCAGCTTCCCAGAGTACTAGGATTACAGGCGTGGCCCACCGCGCCTGGTCCCCAAGAGCAGTTTTGGCGAAATCTCTCCTCGCCCCACCCCAGTCCTGCCCCAGCCTCCCGGGATCCCAGGCTGTCTGGGCCACAGGGAGCTGAATTGCTCTCTCTCTAGTGTCCTTGGTCCTCTCCCTGTAATGGCCTTTGCAGAGTCTCTGCCATTTGGGAATAAGATGGGTCATTTAAGCTAAAACAAACCTATGCCTCTTGTCTGAAATGTGCTGACCTCCACTGGCTCCCCCTGGGGCCGGGAGATGCAAGACCCCAAGCTAAGTGGGGCCCTCCACTCTACCAAGCGCAAGGGGTGGGATTCTACAATAAGATGACCAACACTTGCTCCAGGGCCCTGGGCTCTGCTCATGTTGAAGAGACAGCTTGTTGCGATGCTGTCCTTAACACAAGTTCTCTCTCTGTGCAGGAAGGTGGTTTTCACACACAGCAAAGGTCTGTCTGCAGGACAGACATTCACCACAATGACATGATTCTGGAGTTGAAAGATACCAGCAGTGGTCTCAAAACAGTCCCTAGAGCATCATGGCACATGGAACCGGTGAGAGCTTTTCAAAGGGCGTTCTGCCACCCTCGCCATTCTTTCTGACGCTAAGAATGAGTATAGGGAAGAAGAAGTAGTATCTTTTCCTTACCCATTGCCAGGTTCATGGCTGATGCACCTCGAACAAAAGACAGAGTAATGAGAGAAAAGCATGCACACTCATTTAATGTTCATATAACTTTTACATGATCCAGGAGTGTTCAGAAAGGAAGATCCAAAGACACAGGTGGGCCTGTGCATTTTTGTGTTAGGTTTGAAGAATAGTGGACAATTGTGCGTGAGTATGATTGGAGGAAGGGCGTGTGGTCTAATGGTAACAAAACAGCGAGAACTGGCAAGGCCTGTTTGCTTTCATTCCTCTGTGTCCCTGTGACCTCAGAGTTAGGGACATTCCTTTCCTCCAGGTAAAGGGGGAGGGTATCTCTCACTTGAGGACCTTCAGAGGAAGGCCAGAGAATAATTCTTTTACCTCCTGCTTCAGGGGAGAGGAGTGGGAGAAGGTCCGAGAGACCTTTCTGCTTGTACTGTTTTCTCAAATGCCAAAGAGCCATATCTTGGGGAGTGTGTCCTGCACCCCATTGGCAGCCATCACAGTGGAGATGGCTCCCTTGTGATAGAGGTAATACCACATAAAAGGGCCCGCAGAGCCCCTTTAGAAGTAGGTGAACCTGACACAGGCATATGTCTGCCTAAGCACATGTGTGGAAAAGAACAGGGGCCGGGACAGCTTCACACAGGAGGTGGAATTTGAGCTGGGCCTTGAAATACCAAAGTAAAACTTCAGAGACAGAGGACAGAGGAGATAGAAACAAAATTCAGATGCTGAGAGCACCCAGGAGCTCCTAGGAAAGGAACAAGGTTTTTGTTTTTTCGCTGTGGTCCTGCTTGTGAAGGCGATCTTCAGCTGGGAGCTCAGAGCAGGGAGGAACTTGGGAACATTTGGTTCAGACAGCTTTTTACAGACAAGGAAGCTGAGACTCACAGGAGGTCAAGTGGACTCTCCAAGCCAGATAGCTCGCTGTTCACTGAGAGAAGCATGAGCTCACACCGAGCCCTATTAACACCTCTGTCTGTACCTCCCTGTAGCACCTCACTTGGCATTGTATTTGTATGAAAATAAGAGGCCTCATTAGGCTGAAATGATTCATGGAGGGCTTTCAGGGCTTTGGAGATGGTCTCAGGACAATTCACACTGAACCAATAATACAAAAGTAGGGAGAAGACACTTCTAGTGGTCAAGGAAATCCATCTCCTGAATTTTTGTGCTGGGCATATTTGATTAGATAATTCAGAAAAAAAGGAAAAAATATCTATGTCTATAACTAGTTAAAAATATGTGCAATCAATAAACACCCTCCTCTTCAGCCAGGGACTAGCTCACTCTTTGCCATTGTCGTTGTTGTTAAAAGGCATCCTGGAGACTTTTCCCCAAGGAAGAACAGTGAGCATTGATTGTCTGCACCCACAATAGTTGCATGGCACATGATTGCATTTCTTAGATTTTACTTTACTGGTTGTAGACCCAGCTTCCAGAGTAGAAAGCCAGATGGTCCTAGTCTCAACCCAAGTCATGGGACTTCAGCGATCTCCCAACATTTTCACCAATCTGAATGGACTTTGCCTCACATCAAATGGGGCTAGAAGCTTAGAAACAAGACGCCAAGACGTCAGCAGAGAACACCTGGGAAATGGGTTCCTTTGGTTCAGGTTGCGATGTTATTCCCCAATGGGTTGCTGTTTTCATGAGTGGGGTCCACAACTCACTGGCAGAAATCTTTAACCTCTGAAGTAGAAATTGGATCTATCTGCTGACAGCGATGAAGCCTGACTTCCTGGGCAACATAGGGGGAGAAAAATCAGCTAAAGAGTTCCCTAAGGTCTTTGATACTTCACTGAAGGGTTTCAGGAGTGTCAGAGAAAAAGACATGGGTGGTAAGGAAAGGGGCAACTAACCACTTTTAGCAGAGCTCAGAGCATCTCACAGGTGGATGCCTGCGCTGGAAGGATTTAATGGGGTGGGAGGTGAACATGCCCCAAGGCAGCTCCCAGTCAGAGGCCTCCGGTCCAGGCCCTTTCTGGCATCACACATTCTTTCTTTCCCCGAGATTCCCGAGTGTGGTCACAGCTCTTCTGCAGCACCAGAAGCACCCAGGCATCAGTGGCTCCCTCTCCCCCATCACTGAGTGTTGGTGATCGGCATGGGGGGGCGGGGCCGAGGACAAGGTGTGTGATGACCTCGGGGCTGCGCACACTTGGTGGGTCCAGCACACAGAGAACCCCTGGTCTTTCGTTTCTCTTCCTTCATTTTCATAGTCCCCACAGACACGAGTGGAACATCCTGTGCAGATCGTACCTAATATATATTTGTCAAATACATTTTGTTGAAGAAACAAATGAACAAACGTCAACTGAGAATGGTTTTTACAGTTGTGGTTCACCTTCGCCTCTCCCAGCAGCCTCTGAGGTTGGTATTTGCCTTTTCTCTCGGTCCTGGTGGCCCTGAACCCCAGGTTAGACTATTCTCTGAACCACCTGAAAGCTGATTCAGCAACCCCCTGGGTCCTGGACACGGAATTTCCCTGAACCCAACTCTTCCTGTCCTGCGGGGCTGGCCTGGGTCAGGTCCCCTGGGTTTCTCTGCGCCAGCTAGGCCAGTCTCCACCTTTCTTTCATCTGTTCTGCTATAAACATTCCTCATTCTTCTTTTCATATATTACATTATTTTTTCCTGCTCAGAATAGAAATACATCGTCTTCATAGAAAATTTGCTAAATATAAGAAAGTGCAAGCAGCCTTACACCTCTCACTTACAGAAGAAGGCTATTACAGTACGTCTCTGAGTTACAAACATCCAACACGCATTTAGGAATGGAGGCTAATACAGGTAATAGGTAAATGTACCTGTTCCAACTTATGTACAAATTCAATGTAAGAACAATCCTACAGAACCTATCTGATTCGTAACCCAGGGACTGTCTGTATAAAGAAACAAACAAACAGAAATGCCTCACTGCTTCTAAAGGGCCTGTGTTTCCCTCCCCATATCCCCTCTCTCCTACTCCTCCCCCAGCCTCCCAGCCCATAATCCTCTTCCTGGAAGGATGCTCACATTAGCATTTTCAGATCTCTTTATCTTTGGGGACAAATATTAGCATAAAGATTAGCATATTATAACCCAATTACTTTTCAGTCACAAACAACCCCAACCAGATTGGGGTTACTCTTAATCTGCATAATTTCAGCAAGGGGGTAAGAGACCCAGTGGGAAACTGTGGTGTTCCAATGTACCTTAAAGTAAACACAACAAAGGCTGGCTTTGGAAGGGAACATGGTTTGGAAACAAATACAAACGTGAGATATGATAGGTGGAGATGTAATAGAGAAAGCAGCATCCAGCTTTCTGTGGTGAGTGAGTTCTGCTTTGCCCACACAGAAATGCATGCACTAAATGACTTCTCACCATCCCTTCCAGCCTCAATAATGTAATATAGTTTCAGGAAAGTAACAGGGTTTATTGAAAGAGTTTTGCTCTAGCAGAAGGGGCCAGTTGCCAGAGTCATCTTCCCTGTAGGTCTTTGTGAAGTTCAACCAGGCACCTGCTGAGGTCAAGTGGAGATGCTGAAGAACTTTAGGAGACCTCATTCCCATCCTCCCAGAAAGCTGGGTGGCTTCTAAGACAATGTGTTCTAAATAAAAGCCCTTATCAATGAGTGAGCTAATACATGCCTGGTTAATGTAGCATAATAATTGAATTGCCACCACCCCAGAATAGATATGCTATCTAATTACCATAAGACCCCAAGAATTTATTGTAGAAAGAGCTGTGCTAGACAGGAGCAGATCAGTGAGTGAACATTTCAGAGGATCAGGGCAAAAATCAGAACAAAAGAATTCCTACTAAAGGCTTAGAATCAAGTATAAACAGTCAGATCACTAGATTTTCTTAGAGAAGGCAAAATGGATTTTGACGTATCACCCAGGTGTTCGATATCTACAAGTTTTCACCCCTGACTTCACAAAATATGAGTGAGCACTGCAGATTCACTAAGGACTATGTTAGGGTGGATGAAAAGGAAGTTATAAAGCACAATATGGCATTTCACTCCAAAATTCCTTATTAAACATCTCTTTTCTAGTCTTTGTTCTCAGCATGAAATATTTCCTCTTAAAACTGTTCATTTATTTGGGTGGTGCCCATAGCTCAGTGGGTAGGGCACCAGCCACATATACCCAGGCTGGCCGGTTGAACCCAGCCCAGGCCAGCTAAAACAACAATGACAACTGCAACAACAACCAAAAAATAGCCTGGTGTTGTGACAGGCGCCTGTAACCCCAGCTACTTGGGAGACTGAAGCAAGAGAATTGCTTAAGCCCAAGAATTTGAGGTTGCTGTAGGCTGCGATGCCACTGCACTCTACCGAGGGCGACATAGTGAGACTCTGTCTCAAAAAAAAAAAAACAAAAAAACAACTGTTTATTTATTTAACAGCCTTTAATTGGGTTCAACCTCTGATCCAGTGCTCTACTGAGAGCTTCTGAGGTTGTGGGAATCCAGGCACATGATCTGCGGCAACCCCTATGAGTCTCCAATGAGCTGGCTGGGCTAGTCGAGGCGAGGAGATACCGTCCGGGCAGAAGGTGTGGTGTGGGCATCAGCAAAGATGTGGCAGGGGCTGGGGGTTGCCGTACTATGCTGGAAGTGACAAATGGTGAGGCCTTGCCTGCACTGTGACAAAATTTGCCTTGATCTATAGAAATTTAGAAAGCCATCAAATTGAATTATTGGTTTAGTTTCTGCCTTTACTGGGTTTTTGCCCTGGCCTCCCATATGCTCAGGGAACATATAATTGGCATCTTCTAGCCAAAAACCTGTCATATATTTGAAATCATTTGCGTTTTCCTCTTTAGGTTCAATAGTCCTGATTCTGTAACCTTTCCTCATGGAACCTCTTTTCCATCATGCATTCTGTCATTCATTTGTGTCACTCTTCTCTGGATTATCTCAGGTTTTTCCATACCTTTTGAAACGTGCAATAATCACAGTGGTGTGTGTTTTCCTAAGGGGAAGCATAACAAAATAACGACTTCCCTTTCCCTCCCATGGATTGTCTATTCAGTGTGTTCCAGAATCATGTTGGAGTATTTTCCCCGAAAAATAACAATACAGCTGGCCTCTTTTCCAGTTCGGGGTGAGTTGTGAATCCTAACCTCTTTCTACCTATTTTTTACCAGATGGTTTCCAGACACCCTTCAAAGGAAACCCCACTAGTGTACCAGTCTGCACTGACCCCTACTAATTACCAGCCAGGGTCCATTTAAGTTAATCATCTTTGTTTATATTTCACTATAAAACTCCCCTAAATCCTGGACATCTCCCCTTCTGCCCCCCAAAACTTTAATTCTGAAAAATAAGATGCTGAGTATCTTCTGATCATGATTTAAACAATACATTTGACTACAAGTTTTTGAAGTACTGGAAGACAACTCTGGGGATTATTTACAGGTGAGTTACAGAGTCAAACCTAATTTCTGTTTATGATGTAATTCCCTTTTCAGACTTCCATCACTTAAGGAATATCTCACCTCTTGGTCCTTTGCTAAGTCATTGCTATCAGGATTTTGAGAGTTATTTTGAAACCTGACAAGGACCCACGACCCCTTGACCTCTGGATTCAGGATTTTCCATAATTCCTAATATGACAGCTGTTCAATTGCTAGACCTTTGTAAAGCCTTCTCCTTCTTTTAATTGAGGAAAACTAATTTCCTTCCTTTCTGGTGTAAATTTAGTTGATCTCATTTACCCTTGTTAGGAAACAGTAATGGTGTTGATTGAATTAAGGGTTTCACACAGATTTGCAATATTATCTTGGGGGGAGGAGTTGCTGAGAGAGTTTTGCAGAAATTGATCAGCAATACAAGAGAAATGAGGACTTACCAGGGACGTGAAAACAGATATATGAAGATTTTGTGAATGCATAAGCTGACATTAGGTTAAGGAAATTGGCTTACATGTGAATTTTGACTTCACACTAAGATTTTCTAAAGCGTAAAGTTCCATCGCTGAGGAACCCAGAAAATGATGCTACTCCTCTTCTTCCCCTCCCCCCTTCCTCTCCTCCCTCTCCTTTTTCTTCCCCTCCTCCTCCTTCTCCTTCTTCATCCTAACTAGAGAAAGGTAGAAAAAGAAATAGCACACAAGTTTTCTCTCCCATTCAAAAAAAATGGTGTCAAAAAGAGGGAAGAATTATGGAAAAATTGTCCCTAGGAAGAGTTCATTCACTAAGAGTACATTTAAATAGAACATTAAACTTTTCAACAGGCTTTCCCATCTGTCTCTCTCCTGAGCACCCTGTCAGGAAGCCTGGGCAGGCCACTCCTGTCCTGCAGTGGGAGGCAGGACAGCTTGGGGGGCTTGTCCAGCATCCCAGAGTGAGGGTGCAGCTGAGCCCGCACCTATCTCGCCGCCAGCACCCCCTTTCCCCAGTGTCATCACTCAACCCGGCCCACCCCCAACATCCTGACCAGAGAATGGCGATCAAGAGATGCATGAGGAGGCATTGAAGACATGGCACAGCATTCATTTGTGGGGGTAGCCGCTGTCTCGGATCTGCCGCTCACCAATGCAGCTCCAGGGGACATGTGGAATCATGCGGAGGACGCGGCCTGCTCATCCTTGGGTATGAATAAAGGCCACTGTGAGAGAGCTCAGCTGCACCACAAAGGAAGAGGGAGACATGAGTGAGACGAAAGGGGAATGTGATGAAGTGTAAGTGGCCGCTTAAATTCCATACACCAGACTGACTCAATAAGAAAACTCAGTCATCAAGGGCAGTGCCTGTGGCTCAGTGAGTAGGGTGCCGGCTCCATATGCCGGAGGTAGTGGGTTCAAACCCAGCCCTGGCCAAAAACTGCAAAAAAAAAAAAAAAAGAGTTAAGAACATTTTGCCCTATGATTGCACCAATGTACACAATTATGATTCAATAAAATTATAAAAAGAAAGAAAACTCAGTCATCATAGTCATTCATTTATTCATTGATTTTATATATTTATTTAGAGATTGAGTCTCACTCTGTCATCCTGAGTAGAGGGCTATGGCATCATCGTAGCTCACAGCAACCTCAGACTCCTGATCTTCTTGCCTCAGCCTCCCACGTAGCTGGGACTACAGGCGCACACCACAATCCCCTGCTAGGCTTTTCTACTTTTAGTAGAGAAGGGGTCTCACTCTTGCTCAGGCTGCTTTTTGAACTTCTGAGCTCAAGTGATCCTCTCTTCTCGGCCTCCCAGAATGCTAGGATTACAGGCGTGATGTACCACATCCGGCCATGCATTGATTATTTTTAATCAAAAGTATACTAAGCACCAGCCATGTGCCAGGCACTGTAACTGGCAGCTGGAGATCCCAGGGAGCATGGATATGGTCCCTACCCAGGGCATCTTGGAGCAAAATGACAGCCATGTGGCCCACCACTCGGTCTCTAAATAAATACATAAAATCAATGAATAAATGAATGACTCTGATGACTGAGTTTTCTTATTGAGTCAGTCTGGTGTATGGAATGTAAGCGGCCACTTACACTTCATCACATTGCCCTTTCGTCTCACCTATATCTCCCTCTTTTTTCATTGCGCAGCTGAGCTCTCTCAGAATGTTTTGCCTGGTATATCCCAGCGCTCCCAGCCCCTCTGAGTGCCTTTCAAAGCCACCACTTCATTCTCTGCCCTCATTCCTCAATCGTGTGCTGGACACCCTTCAAAACTGCCACTGGACTATGCCCCATGCCACATGTTTCTTTGGAACTTAGTTTTTACAAATCTGGCTACAACAGAACATCCTCCAATACATCATAAGGGCAGGGACAATTCCTTTTCCTGCACACACTGCCTCCTCTGTGGTGAACAGTCTGTGGATATTTTTATTTTTTGCCAACTCGTCATCATAGACCCATCTCCCTCCTGTTTTCATTTCCCTGACAATTATAGTTCGTCCTCACATCACAGGGATGGATCCTTTCTTGGTGTGTGTGTGTGGGGGCTTTGCATACAGTACTTCCATAGCAACTATACAGACCCGGGGAGTTCCTGGGAGAACTTTTATGAGTCTTAAGTAAGATTATAAACCAGACCTAAGGGTGCCTGCCTCCCTTGGATGAATGGGACATAGGTAAGCCTCCCCAAAAAGCCTTTTCCATTGGTTTTTCACATTATCTGAAGCCCCACTATCATATTCTTAAGATAGTCACCATGTGCGCATTCCCATAATTTAAAGGAAAAGAAAGGCTGGCTCATGACTGTAATCTTAGCACTCTGGGAGGCCAAGGTGGGAGGATACCATGAGCTCAGGAGTTCAAGACCAGCCTGAGTAAGAGTGAGACCCTGTCTGTACTAAAACTAGAAAAAAAAAAAAAAACTAGCTGGGTATTGAGGTGGACACCCAACTCCTAGGAAGCTGAAACATGAGGATTGCTTGAGCCCAAGAGTTTGAGGTTGCTGTGAGCTATGATGATGCCATGTCATCCGAAGTGACAGAGTGAGATTCTGTCTCCAAAAAAAAAAAAAAAAAAAGGAAAATATCAGGATGTTTTGAGCCAAGAGCCTTGTTTAATTTTTTCCATGTCATCATAATTTTCCATAGTTTTGGTTTACCTTTTAAAGGTTTGTGTTCTTGAGTTAGACTTGAATCCCACATGCAAATTCTGCCTCTGCTAATTACTAGCTGTATGATTTGGGGCAAGTGACCGAACTTTACTGTGCTTCAGTTTCCTCGTCTGTCAAATGAGGATAACAGTAGTGCCTCCCTCCAAGGTTTGCTGTAGGATTAAATGAGGTAATACAGCTAAGGTGCCCGGCATGTAGTGAGTGCTCACAACTGTTGGCTGTCATGGTGAGGAAAGAGATTAGCAAATGAGCATGGCAGCCCAGGCGCACAGATTGCTGTCATTTATTTACACAGCAACCATTGCTTCCAAGCAACTCTCCGGCAGAGCATCACCCTGGAGACCTGTGCACTGAGCGAGTAAGCGCAG
The DNA here is from genome assembly GCA_963573935.1 of Arctocebus calabarensis. NCBI lineage: Eukaryota > Metazoa > Chordata > Mammalia > Primates > Lorisidae > Arctocebus > Arctocebus calabarensis. Next base: position 12,526 of record CAUYON010030275.1, read on the forward strand.
AGGAGGAAGCCCAGCAGAAAGGCGGACGGAGCAGCTGCACACTAGGCCTGCCCAGGTGCCTCCACACCCAGGAGGCAGGTGGGAGGGGAAATCCCAAGGGGAAGGAAACTAAAATGAAGTGAGGGGTCACTGAAGATAGGATCAAGGGGGGCACAGGGTTGGTTTAGCCCTGTTGCCACCTTTGCTTCCAGTGGCCCTGACAACCAGCTGCGATCATTCACATTTTGGGGTCATTTTTAGAAGGTAGGGAAGTCCTAGCTAGGATGAAACTGGGGACTACTTCCTGGCTGAGTTTGGCTGAATAATTAAAGCCCTGGTGTCTGGCGCCGAGAAGAAATGAGAAAACTGGGAGCCCAACTAGCAGATGTGCTTGCTGTGCTGAGACCAATTCACAGAACATCAGGCTGCCATCTGGGTCGAAAGCTAGCTGTTTGGATGATTCTCACTTAAGATGGTGAAGTATCAAACTCCCCAGGCACCCTCAATTTGCCTCTGCATCTGGGTAGCTATAGGTGAGGGCTCCCATGGAACCCCAATAAAAAGCCACATTACAGTACGCCAATGATAAAGCCATCCATCTTTGCTCTCTGCCTAAGAAAAGAAGCATTCAAAACTGAGCATGCTGGGACTGACCTTTTGCACAATATATACAACAGAAATAAGAAAGAAATGGATACTCCTAATAATTTAAATTTCCAGTACAAAGAATAATTGTCAATTTTGTATATACACTGTCAGCTCGGGGGCAGACCTACTAGATGTTCTAATGTCCTGTCTCTCCAGATACGAAGGAGACACAGAAATTGTCCTCACAGAGCCTGGTAAGTCTGTCTTTGCATACAATGATTGTACAGAGAAGCACTCTGAACCTAAGCTGTATCATTACCATCGTCAAATTTCAGAATGTTTCTTGGGCTAGCGAAGGCGGTGGGTTAGATAATAAATAGTTGCCGGTGAAATTCCTCAGGGTGTGGTTAGAAAAAAAAAAAAAAGGAAAGAAAATAAGTGACATTACAGGGTAGGGCAGAGGAGGCGGGGATTGGGCAACTCTGATTTTCAATCCAAGAAGGACAGAGAGAAACTATGTATGCATAGTCTCTAACAGCCCCCTGATTGGAACCTCAGTGACATGATAGCAAAGATTCTTCTGTTTGCTTCATGCTGTGTCCCTAGGGCCTCACAGGAGACCTAAGCTCATTTGCTGGAAGAACAAATGCATCCGACATTCTTCTAGCAATTTCTCTTGCTCCTGGTACTCAAGGCCCTAACCGTTGTTTAATCTAGAGTCTCCCCTGCTGACCCTGACTCTCTCCTCTCCTTAACATTTCTACGACCCCGGGTTCGCATTGTTAATTAATTATTGGTCTCCTTCTGCTCCTCTCCAGAGAGTTGCACATATATGCTGACCCACCTGATGTGGCTGAATCCCAAAAGATTTGCTTTCAAGGCTCAGAATGACAACTTCTGACATCGCAAGTGCAACACAGGAGAGGGTGCAGTCAGCGTGCAAGGTGTCATGAGTGTTACTGCAAGTCAGAGCTTCACGCTGTCTGCTGGGGACATTTCACCAGGCCAGGAGGCTGCCCTCCACGTCCCCCAAGCACCTACCCCATCTTGTCCCCACTATCTGGACATTGCCCTCTAGCAGGAGGCTCTGCCCACTTTGCTGTGCTTTTGTCAACCCTACCTGGGGCTTCCCAGGGAGGCTGTGGCAGAGAGGAAACGTGACCAGCTTCCCCAAACAGGCAGTTCTGAGAAGACACCTGCTCTGCGTCTGCCCCCACCAAGCAGAGGTCCAGCCCAAACACTCAAAGGAGAGCTTGTTAGCCAATCGTGGAAGAACTGCGGCAGGACTCGTTTGTAAGCACGATAATGAGACATCCCAGGACCAGAAGTCTGCTTTTATTTTTAACACTTCAGAGCTGACACCCCTGAACACTTACGCAACCAGCTGCCAGGTAGAAGGGGGGACAAAGGGAGCTCAGGATGTGGGTTCCATGTGCTCGGGTGAGAGGAAGGACAGGACGCCGAGAAGAGTGTCTTGGCGGGTGGGGAGGACGCTCACCTCTGGCAGACACCTGCTCCCACGTGGACACGATGAAGAACACCTCCGACACAGGAGTGTGCCAGATGCCATGGCCCAAGGCGAGTTCTGGGGTTGTGTGGATGCCCCCAAGGGAGACTCCTCCCCTCTTCCCTCTCCTGGTGCCTCTGAATGGACCTGGCAGAGGCAACTGGCTCTGCCATCTCTGACCTTCTTCCTTGGTTTCTGGCAGGGTGCTGCTATGGGGGCCCCATTGTCAGCCAGCGGACTGGGGCTGCCCACCAGGAGGGCATTCAGGGCCTTTCTTGCCCTGTCCCCCTGCCCTGGTCTCAGGCTCACTGCTGCTGCACACAGCCCTTTTCTGCCATGTCCTCTGCAGCCACTGGGCCACTTGTGCTCCCAGGCAAATGCTGGGGCTGCTCTCCTGCAGACTGGAGCACTCCTATATTTAGCCACATTGTGGAGGATACTGACAATGATCCTTTGTGCTCACAGTGCACTCTCTAAAAGGTGTTTGTACTCTGCAAACATCACCAGCACAGCACCCCTGGGGAACAAGGAATGTGCCAAGTGTTACTGTCTCAGGCTACAGCAAGAGACTGAGGCCCAGGGAAGCAGGGTGTCACCAAGGTCTCCTAACAACTCAGGAGCCAGACTGGAACCAGGAGCTGCTCCTGGAAGGTTTTCATCAGATGTGCCCCTCCACCTCCTTCACTCACAAGGACGCAGACACCCGCTGTGCCTAGGCACACCTGCAACTTGGCCTTAAAAGGCATTTGCTGACTCAACAGAAACACAGAAATGCTGCCTGTGCTAGGGCTGGCACCTGCATCATGATGGTACTTCAATGCTCAGGGCAGGTGTTGCCCCGAGAATCTGCACTTTAGCTGAATGGATCTATGAGGGTGGGGCGCCAGGGGCAGGACCGTGGGACTTTGCTTAAGGAGGTTAGTTCAGATTCCATCTCTTTATAAAAGGGAGTAGCTAATTAGGTGCTCTCCCCTTTACAGAAGTGGCTGAATACAGGCAGTCTTGGGCTAAGGAATCCTCAGGGATTCCTTGGGCACCGGCAGGATCTACTTAGAAAGAGCCAACCACACCATCTGTTGGAAGCTGAAAACCAATTGCTTTTCTTTCCTTCTATTGTCACAGATAATTAACACTCCTTTATAGCAGGTGCAATGGATATGGCAATAGTTCCAATGCAAAGGCAGAAATGGCAGAAAGTGATGCTAACCAGAACCGGCTTTGGGTATAAAGTGTCCCGTGTGGGGGTAGGACAGTCAATGGTTTTGTGTTACCCAATATAGACCCCAATGTGTACCCCATTCCACAACTGATAATGGACACTGTTCATGGAGAGGTAGAGTCTATGTTCTCTCCCCTCAAACCTGGGCAGATATTTGCAAATTCCTCGATTGTAGAACATGGATGTGACTTCCCAGACCAGCATGTAAGAAGCCATACCACTTCATCCTGGTGCCCTGGATACCTCCCTCTGGGGGATTCCAGCCTCCATGCCCCAGACTCAGTAGTTCTGTGCAGCAGCCCTTACAGAGAGGGACCCAGGCCTCTGGCTTCCAGCTGGTACCAGCTCCCCAGGCATGTGCTTGGGGCCCTCTCAGGAGCAGGCTGTCCAGCCCTCACAAGACTTCAGATGACTTCAGCCCTAGCCAAGTTACAGCTGCAACCCTGGAGGGACCTCCCAGGGAGAACTGCCAGGCTCAGTCCTTCCTGAATTCCTCATCAACAGATTCAGAAATTCTTATTCTTTTTGTAAGCCACTATGTTTGAGGGTGATGGTATTACATAACTAAAATGGCATGGAAAGATTCTAAGCAAAAGGGGATGTGAGAAGATTTTCATGGGAGAATCAATCTAGCCACTGTGTAGAGAATGAACAAGAGTATAGCCCAACTGGGGCAGGATGACCAGTTAAGAAAAGTGGCCATGATGGCCGTAATTACACCTGCTTCATAGGAGCATCAGTATTCCAGGGGATTCCAGAGGTAAGCATCTAATGGTGCCTGCCTCAAAGTAGAAGTGCTGTGAGCAGCAATTGCAAGCATGCTTCCTTCACTGCACCCTCCTGTATTGCTCTTTGCAGATGTCTTTCTCTCTCTCTTCTTCTTCTTCTTCTTCTTCTTTTTTTAACTAACTGAAGGCCGGTGGCAACCCTGCATCAAGCAAGTCCATCAGCACCATTTTCCCAACAACATGTACTCACTTCCTATCTCTGCGTCACGTTTTGGTAAATCTCACAGCATCTCCAACTTTTTTTATTTATTTCTTTTTATCTCTGTTATGGGGATCAGAGGACAGTGATATTTGATGTGATCACTGTTGTTGGTTCAGAGCACCATAAACCTCATATGTGAAAGACAGTGAATTCAGTTGGTAACCATTGTGTGTGTTCTGACTGTTCCCCTGGCTGGCTGCTCCCCATCTCTCTCCCTTTTGCTGGGTTTTGCTATTTCCTGAGACACACAATATTGAAATTGGGCCAATTAATAACCCACCAAGGGCTCTAACTGTTCAAGTGAAAGGAGAGGTTGAAGGCCTCTTTAAATCAAAAGCTAGTAATAATAAGTTTAGTGAGGGAGCCAACACAGGCTGGAAGCTAGGCCTCTGGTACCAAATAGTTAGCCAAGTTGCAAAGGAAAAGTTCTTGAGGGAAGTTAAAAGTGTTACTCTGGTGAACACACACATGATAACACAACAATGTAACAGGCTTAAAACTGATATGGACGGGGAAGAGGCAAGATGCAGACTGGAGCCAGCTTTCAACAGAAGCTCCCATCCAGAAGGAAGGATAATGACCAGAAAGTACCCAATAAAGCTAAAGACTGGGAACTGACCTAAGAGATAAGAGTGATAACTGTGTCACTTCTGCTAAGGCAAGGTGCGACTCCAAGAAAGCAAAGTTCAGGTTAAAAACTCATCCCAGGCTTGGCACCTGTGGCTCAGTGGGCTAAGGCGCCAGCCACGTACACCTGAGCTGGTGGGTTCGAATCGAGCCCGGCCCACCAAACGACAATGACGGCTGCAACCAAAAAATGGCTGGGCGTTGTGGCGGGCGCCTGTAGCCCCAGCTACTTGGGAGGCGGAGGCAAGAGACTCGCTTGAGCCCAGGAATTAGAGGTTGCTGTGAGGTGTGAGGCCACAGCACTCTATCCAGGGTGACGGTTTGAGGCTCTGTCTCAAAAAAAAAAAAAAAACTCACCCCAAAGGAAAAGTGTCCATCTACTTCCCCAAGAGTTTTTTTTTTTTTTTGCCCACTATAGGTTTTCTATAGGCAAGTGCAGAAAGTAGGGACTACTTCTCCAGAGGGACCCTGCTGTGACCCTGAGCACTCTCTTGCCAGGCTTGAAAGTTGAACTAACACAATCCCTGCCATTTTGAACTTCTAGTCAACCCTTCCCCCCTTGCCTGATGGTCCAAAAGCCTAATCTCTATAGAGACTGGAATGTCTAGGGTTCATTGCTGTCCGGGCACTTCAAAGGCCATGGTAGAAAAGCTGCACTGTAACAGTGAGCCCCGCAGTAGTGCAGACAGAGGGGGAAAGCTGTCGAGCTTGGTTCTGTGAAAGTGCAAACCAGCTGAGGGAGGAAGTTTGTGAGATGCTCATCCCACCCTGCAGGAGCCTCACACCCGAGCACTGCCCTGCCAGAGCCTCAAACCCTGTCCCCACCCAGCCAGAACCGCTGCACGCCCTGCCCTGCTGGAGCCACCACACCACCCTGTCAGAGCCCTGCGCTGAGTGTTCATCCTGCCGGAGCCACTGTGCCCCACCCTGCTGGAGCCAATGGGCACCCCACCCCTCCAGAACCATGCACCATGTGTCCCACCCTGCTGCTGGAGCCTGGCACCCTGCACTCCCAGAGCCACCGCTCCCTGGCCGCCTCCCTGGCCATGGGAATCACCTGGGAGCTGCACAGGGACAATTCCCATGAAGATTCAGCAATAGTAGAGTGATCCTGCCCAGGTCTAATCTTGGAGAGACACCTCCCTAACTCTGAGGACTGCCTGAGGAAGCCAGACCTTGCCCTGTAGAGATACCAGAGCTCCAGAGCAGCTGGAGCAAAGGTGCAGTGGCTAAGGGAGAAAATTAATTACTGACTTGTTATCCTCAGGTTCAGACTGAGCTCAGGTGGAACACTCCCCAGTTGCCCTTGAGTACTGCAGGCACGCAGGCCTTAGCTCCCCCCGCTGGCTGGTGGCAGAGATTGGTGGCTGGGCCAAGGGGGCATTGACTTTCCTTTGACTCCAGTATGCTCAAAGCCCTGGCACATCTGCTTATTGGAGGGAACAAGACCACAGCCCCATGGGGTTACCAGTGACTAGGCATGAAAGAGGTTCAAGGTGGGGAAAGAGACACCAGCACCTTGGTCCAACTCTGCTACTGGAAGGGCCTTTCTGACTCCACAGAGCACCAGAGCAAGCCACATTTGAGCAGCCAGTAGACCTCTGCTATCTAGTGGTTGGAGACCTTTTGAACTTTTCCACTTGAGAGTTGGTACTGACTGGGTCAATTGGTCTGGAACTCCTAACCTGGGGCAATCACCCAAGGACCCTCTCAGGTAGTACCCTAGTTGTGTGGTAATGGGAAGGGTTGATTTTCTTCTTCCAGTTGTTGCCCATGAGGGGCAGGATGTCTTAGTTGCTTGTATTTCTCCACAGCTGAGACTTCAACCCAGAGTCACTGATACACTAGAATGGGACAAAGACCAGCTGAGTACAAGACAGAGCCACCTAATCCCACCACACCAAGCAGGTCCCCAGAGCCTCAGACTATAATACTGTACTGGTCCTTTGCAAAGCTATAGGGGAAAAAGCTACAGTCACCAGTCCCAGATCCTTGGCAAAGGGCTGGTTAACCACAACTTCAGGATCCCTCCTGGAGGGAGGGATTTCACCTTACCTGCCCATATAGCCAAATTGTGAAAAATAACCAGGGGGTGGAATCAGCAGAAAAATTCTGGCAACTTGAATAATCATAGTATATCAGTTTCCCCCAAGGAATGACAAAACAGACATACCAGATGATCCTGTTCATAAACAAATGACTGAGATGTCAGAAATCGAGTTCAGAATTTGGATGGCAAATGAGATCAACAGAATGGAGATAAAGATGGAATTAGAATTTCAAGGAGTAATTCAAAAGTTGTCTCAAGAATTCAATGAATTCAAAGACAAAAATCACCAAAGATTTTGACACATTGAGGTAAGAACGTGTAGCCCTCAAAGATCTGAGGAATACAGTAGAATCCCTCAGTAACAGAAAAAGTAGGCAGAATAAAAGATCTCTGACATTGAAGACAAAGCTTTTGAATGCTCCCAAATGCTCCAAGAGGAAGAGAAGTAGAGAGCAAAAACAGACCATTCCTTGAGAGAACTGTGGGACCACTCTAAAAGAGCAGACATTCACCTTGTAGGAATCCCTGAAGGAGAAGCGGTTGCTTTGAAAGGCCCAGATCCTCTACTCCAAGATGTAATTGAGAAGAACTTCCCAAACATGGCAAGAGATTCTGAAATACAGATAACAGACAGTTTCAGAACCCCAGCATGACTCAATCCAAATAAAACGTCTCCTAGACATATAATTAACTTCACCAAAGTTAATATGAAGGAGAAAATTCCACAAGCAGCCAAACATAAGAAAATAATAACCTACAGGGGGAAGAATATTAGAATGACTGCAGATCTCTCTGCTGAAACTTTTCAAGCTAGAAGAGGATGGTCATCAACTCGTAATCTCCTGAAACAAAATAACTTTCAACCCAGGCTCCTGTATCCAGCTAAACTGAGCTTCATTTATGATGGAGAAATTAAATACTTTAATGACATTCACATGTTGAAGAAATTTGCCATAACTCAACCAGTTCTCCAGAATATTCTCAGATCCATCCTCCACAATGACAAGCACAATGCTCTACCACCAAAGTAAACTTACTCAGAAACTTTTGATCAAACTCCAACTTCCACAGTGGCAAAAAGATTAAACATGCACACTGGACTTTTGAAAAACTTGATACCCATAATGCTACCAGGCTTATCAATATCTAAATTAATGTTAATGGCTTAAATTGTCCTCTAAAGAAGCACAGGTTGGCTGATTGGATATAAAAACTCAAGCCAGATGAAACAAAGCTTGGGGTATCACCATACCAGATTTTAGAATGTACTACAAAGCCATAATGGTCAAGACAGCCTGGTACTGGCACAAAAATAGAGACATAGACATTTGGAATCAAATAGAAAGCCTGGAAATGAAACCAACAACTTACAACCACCTAATCTTTGATAAACCAAACAAGAACATCCACTGGGGGAAATTGCCAATTCATTCCCTATTCAATATATGGTGCTGGGAGAACTGGATATCCACATGTAAAAGACTGAAACTAGACCTACACCTTTCTCCACTCATGAAAAACTGATTCAAGAAGGATAAAGGACTTAAATTTAAAGGCATAAAATGATAAAAACCCTCAAAGAAAGCATAGGAAAAACACTGGAAGATATTGGCCTGGGAAATGACTTTATGAAGAAGACTGCCATGGCAATAGGAACAACAGCAATAATAAACAAATGGGATTTAATTAAACTGAAAAGCTTCTGTACAGCCTAGGAGACAACCACCAAAGCAAATAGACAACCCATCCAATGGGAAAGGATATTTGCATATTTTGAATCAGACAAAAGCTTAGTAACTGGGATCTATGCAGCACTTAAATTAATCCACAAGGAAAAAACCCAACAATCCCATACATCAATGGGGAAGAGAGATGACCAGAACCTTCTATAAAGAAGACAGATGAATGGCTAGCAAACATATGAAAAAAAGCTCATTATCCCTTAATATTAGAGAAATGCAAATTAAAACCACCCTGAGATATCATCTAACCCCAGCAAGAATGGCCCATATCACAAAACCTCAAAACTGCAGATGCTGGCATGAATGTGGAGAGAAAGGAACACTTTTACACTGCTGGTGGGACTGCAAACTAATGCAACCTTTTTGGAAGGAATTATGGAGAAATCTCAAAGAACTCAACCTAGACCCATTTGATCCTATAATTCCATTACTGGACATCTATCCAGAAGGAAAAAAAACTCTTTTATTATAAAAATGCTTGTACTAGACTGTTAATCACAGCCAAATTTACAATCACTAATATGTGCAAACAGCCTAAATGCCCCTCAACCCAGGAATGAATTGGCAAGCAGTCTTTTACAGTCAATTTTAATATCAGGTGTATCCAGATGAAGCAAAAGCTTTTCAGTCTTTTACATGTGGATATCCAGTTCTCCCAGCACCGTTTATTGAATAGGGAATGAATTGGGGCAATTGCCCCCAGTGGATGTTCTTGTTTGGTTTATCAAAGATTAGGTGGTTGTAAGTTGTTGGTTTCATTTCCAGGCTTTCTATTTGATTTCAAATGTCTATGTCTCTATTTTTGTGCCAGTACCAGGCTGTCTTGACCATTATGGCTTTGTATACCATGGAATACTATTCAGCCATTTTTTTAAAATGGAGTTTTTGCAGCATTTGTATTAACCTGGATGGAGGTGGAACATATTATTCTTGGTGAAGCATCACAGGAATGGAGAAGCATGAATCCTATGTATTCAACTTTGATATAAGGACAATTAATAACATAGTGTGGCATGGGAGAAAGGGAGAGCAGAAAGAGAGAGAAGAAGGTAGGGGGTGAGGGAAAGGAAAAGAAAAAAAAGAAGAGAAAAAATAGTGAGTAATAATCACATAAATTGGATTTAATTTTTTTTTTTTTTGACAAAGAGCCTCAAGCTGTCGCCCTGGGTAGAGTGTCGTGGCATTATAGCTCACAGCAACCTCCAATTCCTGGGCTCAAGTGAGTCTCCTGCCTCTGCCTCCCAAATAGCTGGGACTACAGGTGCCCGCCACAACGTCCAGCTATTTTTGTTTGGGTTGTAGCCATCATTATTGGTTGGTGGGTCCAGGCTGGATTCGAACCCGCCAGCTCAGGTGTCTGTGGCTGGTGCCTTAGCCCACTGAGCCACAGGCACCGGGCCAAATTGGATTTAATTTTGACCAAAGTATATAACTTGAACATTAATTTTTAATTCTACTTGCTAATGTGTTGTTTAGGATATTGCATCCTCATTTATCTGTGGAATATGTTTGTAATTTCCCTTTATAATAATATATTTTTTTACAATTTTAATATCAGGTGTATCCAGATGAAGTAGAATGATTTTGATGTATTTCTTCTTTTCTATTATCTATAAGATTTGGCATGATCTATTTTTTGAAATTATCTTTTATTTTTATTTATAAGTATTAGTTGACTATTTTTGAGACTTTGGAAAAAAAAAATAAGAAGTTAACTGATGTCTCCATACTGCACCTCAGAATCAAAGCATTCTCTGATAGACATGCTCTTATCCAAAAATGTGAATGTTACTTTTTTTGCATTATTATTATTATTATTGCTCAATATTTCATTGCAGCAATCGTCTGATTTCTTTTCTGAATCCATTTATCTTTGTTCATTCTTTATGAGGTTTTTGTTTCTAGTCCTTATCTTAAACATTGTTATTGTTAATAAAAAAAAAAAAAAAAACTTAGGGCAGATATAAGAATATAAGAAATGCTGCATATAAGAATCTCATCTTACCTTAAAAGATAAATATAGACTCAGGGTGAAGGGATGGTCATCTATAATTCAGGCAAATGGAACTCAGAAAAAGTAGGTGTTGCAATTTTATTCACAGACACAATAGGCTTTAAACCAAAAGTAAGAAAGGATAAGGATGGTCACCTCATATTTGTTAAGGGCAATACTCAACATGATGAGATTTTAATTATTAACATTTATGCACCCAACCAGAATGTACCCCAATTTATAAGAGATTCTAACAGACATGAGCAACTTGATTTCCTCCAGTACCATAATAGTTGGAGATTTTAACACCCCTTTGGCAGTGTTGGACAGATCCTCCAATAAGAAACTAAGCAAAGAAATTTTAGACTTAAACTTAACCATTCAACAATTGGATTTAACAGACATCTACAGAACATTTCATCCTAACAAAACTGAATACACGTTCTTTTCATCAGCCCATGGAACATCCTCCAAAATTGATCACATCTTAGGTCACAAGTCTAAACTTGGCAAATTTAAAAGAATAGAAATCATTCCTTATATTTTCTCAGACCATGATGGAATAAAAGTTGAACTCAGTAGCAACAGGAATCTACATACTCATACAAAATCATGGAAACTAAATAACCTTATGCTGAATGATAGCTGGGTCATAGATGAGATTAAGAAGGAAAATACCAAATTTTTGGAACAAAATGATAAAGAAGACATGAATTACCAGAACCTTTGGGATACCACTAAGGCAGTCCTAAGAGGGAAATTTATAGGGTTACAAGCCTTCCTCAAAAGAGTGGAAAGAGAGAAAGTCACCAACTTAATGGGACATCTCAAGCAACTGGAAAAGGAAGAACATTCCAACTCCAAACACAGCAGAGAAAAGAAATAACTAAAATTAGAGCAGAATTGAATGAAATTGAAAACAAAAGAAATATACAACAAATCAATCAATCAAAAAGTTGGTTTTTTGAAAAGGTCAATAAAATAGATAAACCTTTGGCTAACCTAAACAGAAATAAAAGAGTAAAATCCTTAATTTCATCCATCAGAAATGATAAAGACCAAATAACAACAGACTCCTCAGAAATTAAAAAAATCCTTAATGAATATTACAAAAAACTCTATTCTCAGAAGTATGAAAATCTGAAGGAAATAGACCAATACTTGGAAACACGCCACCTTCCTAGACTTAGCCAGAAAGAAGTGGAAATGTTGAACAAGCCTATATCAAGTCCTGAAATAGCATCAACTATAATAAATCTCCCTAAAAAGAAAAGCCTGGGGCCAGATGGCTTCACAACAGAATTCTACCAAACCTTTAAAGAGGAACTAGTACCTATATTACTTAATCTTTTCTAAAACATAGAAAAGAAGGAATATTTCCCAGCACATTCTATGAGGCAAATATCACCCTAATCCTCAAACCAGGAAAAGGCCCAATAAGAAAAGAAAATTATAGACCAATATCTCTAATGAATATTGATGCAAAATATTCAATAAGAGTCTAGTAAACAGAATCTAGCAACACATGAAACAAATTATACATCATGGCCAGGTGGGTTTCATCCCAGGGTCCCAAGGATGGTTCAATATATGTAAATCTATAAATATAATACATCACATAAATAAAATAAAAAACAAAGACCTTATGATTCAATTAATGCAGAAAAAGCTTTTGTTGTTTGGCTGGGGCTGGGTTTGAACCCACCACCCTTGGTATATGTGGCTGGCACTCTACTCACTGAGCCATAGGCACTGCCCAGAAAAAGCTTTTGATAATATCCAGCATCTTTTCTTGATCATAATGCTTAAGAAAATAGGTACAGAAGGAACATTTCTTAAATTGATAGAGGCCATCTACAGCAAACCCACAGCCAATATCGTATTGAATGGAGTAAAATTGAAATAATTTCCACTCAGATCAGGAACCAGGCAAGGTTGCCCATTGTTCCCACTGCTTTTTAACATTGTAATGGAAGTTATAGCCATTGCAATCAGGCAAGAGAAGGCAATCAAGGGGATCCAAATAGGATCAGAGGAGATCAGACTGTCACTCTTCTCAGATGATATGATTGTATATCTGGAAAACTCCAAGGACTCAACTACAAAACTCCTAGAAGTGATCAAGGAATACAGTAGCATCTCAGGATACAAAATAAATACTCATAAATCTGTAGCCTTTATATATACCAACAATAGCCAAGGTGAAAAAACAATCAAGGACTCTATTGCCTTTACTATAGTGCCAAAGAAGATGAAATATCTGGGAGTGTACTTAACAAAGGATGTGAAAGATCTCTATAAAAAGAACTGTGAAACTCTGAGAAAAGAAATAGCTGAAGATGTTAGCAAATGGAAAAATATACCATGTTCATGGCTGGGAAGAATCAACGTTGTTAAAATGACTATACTACCCAAAGCAATCTACAGATTTAATGCAATCCCTATTAAAGCACTTCTGTCATACTTTAAAGATCTGGAAAAATTAGTACTTTATTTTATATGAAAACATAAAAACCCTCCAATAGCCAAGACATTACTCAGAAATAATAACAAAGCAGGAGGAATCATGCTACCAGACTACAGACTATACTCTAAATCTATAGTGATCAAAACAACATGGTACTGGCACAAAAATAGAGAGGTAGATGTATGCGTCAGAATTGAAACCAAGAGATGAACCCAGACACTTATCATCATTTGATCTTTGATAAGCCTATCAAAAATATAAATTGGGGGAAAGATTCCCTATTTAACAAATGGTGCTGAGTGAATTGGCTGGTGACTTGTAGAAGCCTGAAACTGGACCCACACATTTCTCCTCTAACAAAAATTGACTCTCACTGATTAAAGGACTTAAACTTAAGAAGGAAACTATAAAAATTCTTGGAAAGAGTGCAGGGGAAACACTTGAAAAAATTGGTCTGGCAAAATACTTTATGAGGAGGAGCTTCCCTCCCCCCCACCACGGCAATTGAAGCAACATCAAAAATTTTTTATTGGGATCTGATCAAACTAAAAAGCTTCTGCACTGCCAAGAACACAGTAAATAAAGCAAGTAGACAGCCCTCAAAATGGAAGAGGATTTTTGCGTGTTATATTTCCTACAAAGGTCTAATAACCAGAATCCTCAGAGAACTCAAACTGATTAATAAGAAAAGAACGAGTGATCCCATTTAATTGTGGGCAAGAGACATGAACAGAAGCTTCTCTGAAGAAGACAGGTGCATGGTCCACAGACACATGAAAAAATGCTCATCATCTTTAATCATCAGAGAAATGCAAACCAAAACCACTTTGAGATATCATCTAATTCCAGTAAGAGTAGCCCATATAACAAAATCCCAAAACTACAGATGTTGGCGTGGATGTGAAGAAAAGGAAACACTTCTGCACTGCTGGTGGGAATGCAAGCTAGTATGTTCCTTTTAGAAAGAAGTTTGGAGAGCACTTAGGGATCTGAATGTAGACCTGCCGTTTGATCCAGCTATTCCTCTACTAGGTGTATATCCAAAAGACCAAAAATCACTTGGCAACAAAGATATTTGCACCAGATTGTTCATTGCAGCTCAATTCATAATTGCCAAGTCATGGAAGAATCCCAAGTGCCCATTGGCCCATGAATGAGTTAATAAATTATGGTGTATGTATACCATGGAATACTAAGCAGCATTAAAAAAAGATGGAGGCTTTACCTCTTTTATGTTTACGTGGATGAAGCTGGAAAATATTCTTCTTAGTATAGTATCTCAGGAATGGAAAAGTAATATCCAATGTACTCAGCCCTATTATGAAACCAATTTATAATCACTTATACTTTCGTATGAAAGATGAATCACAACTATAGCCCAGGATGAAGGAAGGAAGGGGAGGGGGCTGGGAAGGGAGGAGGGAGGTTCGATAGTGGGAAGGTTAATGGTGGTACCACACCTATGGAGCATATTGCAGGTCAAATCTGTCAAGTATAGAACACAAATGTCTTAACACTGTGATTAAGTAAATTAGGTGAAAGCTATATTAGTAGGACGTAAACACCTCAATTTATACAAATAATCAATGCATTGAATCCCACAAAGGCATAAATGTATTCATGATCTATGTATATATGACTTACTACAAAAAAAGAATATAAACTCCATTGCAATGCACAAAATAAATAAATAAATAAATAAAACACAAATATCCAACAACAACAACAACAAAAACTCATATGGAGAAAGTTTGAGTGGTCTGGATAGAGGATCCAACCAGCCACAGCATTCCCTAGAGCAGTGTTTTCAACCTTTTTTATCTCATGGCACTTGAACCTATAGTTAACTTCCATGGCACACTTAAATTATGTTGATCAAAAACACAAAGAGTATACATACTTACTGTGCTTTGAACTTCTTTCAAAAATAATTTAATTAATAATCTTTAAGAATTTTTGTGGCACACCTAAGATCCTCTCACTGCATACCAGTGTGCCATGGTACATAAGTTGAAAATCACTGCCCTAGGTCAGGCACGGTGGCTCATACCTGTGAATCTAGCTCTGTGAGGGGCTGAGGCAGGCAGATTGCTTGAGCTCAGGAGTTCAAGGCCAGCCTGAGCAACAGCAAGACTCTGTCTCTACTAAAACACAGAAAAAAGAAAAGGAAAAAAAAATAAAATCAGTGCCCTAGAGCCAAAGCCTAATACAGAGAAAGGCCTTACCTCTTCAATGCCATGAAAGCTGATAGAGGCAGGAAAGCTGCAGAAGAAAAGTCTTAAGCTAGCAGAGGTTGGTTCATGAGGTTTAAGCAAAGAAGCCAGCTCCATCACAGAAAGTGCAACATGAGGCAGCACGTGCTGGTGGAGAAGCTGCAACAAGTCCAGAAGATCTAGCCAAGAGAACTGATGAAGGGGCTACACCAACAATATATCTTCAGTGTAGGTGAAACAGCATTCTATTGAAAGAAGATGCCATTTAGGACTTTCACAACTAGAGAGGAGAAGCCATTGCCTCAAAGCTTCAGAGGACAGGTGGACTCTTAACAAGCTAATCAGCTGGTGACTTAAAGTTGAACACGATACTCATGTACCAATGTGAAATTGTTAGAGGCCAAATCTACTCTTCCTATGCTCTACAGATGGGACAACAAAGCCTGGATGACGGCACATCTTTTATAGCACATTTAAACTGCTAAATAGTTTAAGCCACTATTGAGACCTATTGCTCGGAAGAAAAGATTTCCTTCCAAATATTAGTGCTTATTGACAATGCACCTAGTCACCCAAGAGCTCTGATGGAGATGTGCAGGAGATTAAGGTTATTTCTATGCCTGCTAAGACAAGGTTTATCCCGCAGTCCATGGGCCAAAAAGTAATTTTTAACTCTTATTATTTAAGTGCATTTTATAAGGCTGTAAGCTGCCATAGATAATGATTCCTCTGATGGTTCTGGGCAAAATAAATGGAAAGACTTCTGGAAAAGATTCATCATTCCAGATACTGTTAAGAATATCCATAACTCATCAGCTTCTTCCAAACTCCTGTTAATGTCAGGAGTTTGGAATGTCTTGTTAATGTTAACATTAACAGGAGTTTGGAAGAAGCTGATTCCAGCGTTCATGGGGGACTTTGAGGGCTTTAAGACTTCAGTGGAGGAAGTGACTGCAGATGTGGTGGAATTAGCAAGAGAACTAGAGTTAAAAATGAAGTCCGTAGACTGAATTCAATGACTGAATTGCTGCAATCTCATGATCAAACTTGGAGGGATGAGAAGTTGCTTCTTAGGGATAAGCCAAGAAGGTGGTTTCTTGAGATGGAATCTCCTCCTAGTGAAGATGCTTGAATATTGTTGAAACGACAACAAAGGATTTCGAGTATTAGATAAACTCAGTTGATAAAGCAGTGGCAGGGTGTGAGAAGAGTGCCTCTGATTTTAGAAATAGTTCTGCTGTGGGTACAATCCTATCAAATGGCATCACATGCTACAGAGAAGTCTTTCATCAAAGGAAGAGTAAATCAAAGTGGCAAACTTTACTATTGTCTTATTTTAAGAAATTTACACAGCCAGCCCAGCATTTAGTGACCACTCCCTGATCAATCAGCATCTGCCAACATTGAGGCAAGACTCTCCAGCAGCAAAAAGATTACAACTTGCTGAGCTCAGACAATTGTTAGCATTTTTAAGTACATTTTTGAGACATAATGCTATTGCACACTTAGACTACAGTATAGTGTAAACGTAACTTTTACATGCACCAGGAAACAAAAAATTCACATGACTTGCTTTATTGAGCTATTTGCTTAAGTGTGGTGGTCTGGAAGCAAACCCACAATATCTCTGAAGTGTGCCTGTATTACCTTTATCATAGGCAGGTTAGTCAAAGGTGCTATGAGAAGGCAAGGGTAGGGAAACATAGGCAAGGGAAAGCCATTTTTAAGAAGAGATACATACACTTCTCTTCCATTTATATCCTCCCTGTCTTGGATGGGGTATCATTTATAATTAAGTTCAGCCAAAGGAATAGAAAACTCAAACATGCTTGTTTAAACAAGACTTGTTTTACTGAAGAAGGTCTTTCTATTGTAAAAACTTTGAGAGTAAGTAATTCAGGAATGGTTTGGTGACATATGGTGAGAATAACCCCAGCTTCTTATGATTTTTGCTTTGCCACATGCAACTCTCATTCCCATAGTCATCTCATGGTACAAAATGGCTGCTGGACTGCCAGCCATTACATCTAAATTCCAGCTGCTTACATGTATAAGGAGGAAGGGACAAAGAAGAGTATACCCCTTCCATTTAGGGATACTCACTGGATCTTGCACACACCCATTCTACTTGCATTCCATTGGTCAGAACTAATTCACCTGGTCACATCAGTCTTCAAGAGAGGCTAAGAGATGTAGTCTTTATCCTGTTCAGCCAGATACACAGTTAAAAATTGTGTTACCAAGAGGGGGAAAAATGGGCTTTGGGGAGAGGACAGAGGGTCCACATCCCCCATGTCTTTCATACTTAACGACTAAAAAGGTAGTGTTTCCAACAGAAATGTATGTCTGTACTATTGCTCAGATTCCCTCGGTCTTAACACCTCTAAGGTCTTTGGCCACTTCTTCCATTGCAGCCACTGCTGTCCTGACCACAGTTCTGTGTGGACTGAGATCAGCTTCTCAAGAGTGTGAGGATGCCTCCCACCCCGGACACACATGAGCAACAGCTGAGTGCCTCACCTCCAGTGTTGGCTTCTCTGTTGAGCTCTTCCGTGAGACACCAGGGGACCACATAGCACCTACATGTGTCCAACCAGAACTGAGGAGGAGTTACTGCCTGCTACACAAACCTTCAGCTAATGGAAGATGGTAGAAGATGGATAATCTCTGCCCTTCTCGTCCCTGCATTATGGCTGTCTTGTGACACGGAGGTTCATGTGGCACATCAATAGATGGCTCTGCAAGACTGCATCCTCAGTTGAGCTTAACCACAGACAGTGGCCAGCTTGGGTAGAGCCCCTTGTGGGCAGGCTTTCTCTCCATCCCCACATTGTTCCCCTCCTCCCCGACTTGTCTGTCTTGAGAAGGTTCCCCTAATATAACGGTAGCCTGCATTCTTTTTCCCCAGGCTCTGCTTTCTGGGGAAGCCAGGCTAAGACAAGACTCCTTCCTCCTCCCTTTCCCATTTCCTGGCCAGCTGGGCCTAAGGTGCTCTGGCCAAGGAATGAGTAAGTTACAGAACTGAAGCCACGTTTCAGGCAGGCTCCAGTAAAGTCTTACTTGATCTAATGCTTTCCAATCTTTTTATCCCAGACAAAATCAGCCTCCCAAATTTAACAAGGTTTCTAATTATCTCAGATTAAGAAAAATAAATAGCTTGGAATATTTAAAAATGGTTTTAAATAATCAGCTTCTTTATGAAGAAAATTTGTTTGCAGAGCTCCTTCTTAATAGACTGAATTGAATACATGAAGAAATATAGAGGTAAAATCCCAACAGTTTCCCCAGAAACTTCGTTCCAATACCCCTGCCTTGCAATTTGGAAGGGGTCCATCTTTTGCTCAGCCTCATTTGGGCCCTTAGCCCAATTCTTAGCACTTTTCATTGTGAGCTGATTCTCAATGCAACTCTAGTTCCCAAGAAGGTAGGCAATACTTGCTTGGGAGAGAAAAGTCCACTTAAAGAATGTAGAAATATTGGTTCCTACATTCTCTTTCATCAACCTATTTATGATCTTAAAGCATTTGTAGGATGCTTGGTTAAAAGAAAATAAATTGACTAACCAAAATATGTCACTTTGTGGATCTTATCCTAATGATACCATTTATTTCTGAAAGAGTAACCCAACTTAATGGGATTTGAAGGACCAGGTGTCTAGGATCTCTGTGACTCCCACAGAAAAGACCACACTGGAGCAGCAGAAGTAATACAGGCTGAGCCTCCCTAATCCAAAAGTCAAAAATCCAAAATGCTCTGAAATCTGAAAGTTTTGAGTGCCAGCATGATGACACAGGTGGAAATTCCATACCTGCCCTCATGGCAGGGGTAGCAGTTAAAACACAGTCAAAGCTTTGTTTCATGTACAAAGTTATTTAAGGTAGTACAAAAATTTACCCTCAGTCAATGCATATAAGGTATATATGAAAAATAAATGAATTTTGGGTTTAAACTTTGTTTCCGTCCCTGGCTACCTCATTATGTATATGCACATATTCCAAAATCCCAGAACAATCCTAAATCCAGTAAGGGATGCTCAATTCATGCAGCAAATCCAGATCCGTTTAGAGCCAGAAGTTTGAAATTAGATTCAGAAATGACTATATTTCTGGATTTTGCCACATCCCGTGATTGACTGAATATTGCAATAGCCTCTGCTCTCTTTTCTATGAGGGCACCATAACATCTTACAAAAAGTCAAAAGGATTTAATGTCGTTTTAAGAATTTTTGGATAAATTCTTTAACCCACAAAATTGAAACAACCCTGGGGGATTATAAAATCTGGATAAGAGATTGCAGAACTTTTTAATTTAAAAGTACCATCTTTCTCTAAATGGTTCATTACCTATCTGGTATATAAAACTCTCAGAGTTTTGCAATACAACGGAATTATTTTTCTCTCAAAATTTGTTTTCCCTAAGACAGAGTAACTTAATCCAATTCCTATCTGTGGTTCTGTTGGACATTTGGTTACATGTCATTCTATGTCAAATTTGCCAACATAGCATTAATTTAGCAAACCGTTGTCCATAGCAAAGATATCCTTGGTTACTCCTTTTGAATTTAAGCTGAACTAAAATAAAGGAAATATTGAAACCTTTGAAGAAAATGTTAACTTTACTTGCTCCTTCATTCAAATTGAAGAGTCCCTGCTTACTCCGGAATTATTTCCATCAATGAGAGCTGCCATCTACTGATTACATATCATTTGAAGGAAGCATAATTATTCTAAGAAGTTATGAGCCACCCTTCAGTCACGGCTTTTCTAAACATTCTCGATATGATGGCTTTCAGGCTTGAGATCTGTGCTGTCTACTGAGTCATACTCAGTCATCCATGGTGTATTCAGAATGTGTTGTCATCAAAAAGTTACATCACAGCTACCAGCGGGGGGGTGTGCCTCGCAGGCCTGGCACCAGGTTCATCTGAGGCACTGGGTGTTCAGAAAGAGCAGGGTAAAGCAACATTGTCAAGGTTAATAGGTGAAATTTGGCTCCAACTTTAAAAGTTGTTCTGAGAGGGGAAAAAATGTCTTCTCTCTCTCTCCCCTGGCTTCCCTTTGCTGGTACTTTCCTAAACCTGAGAAATGTGTTTGTTCTTTCCAGCCCCCACTTTCCAGTGTCACAGCAGCCAGATTTTCTGCTGAGCCAGCCAGTGGGAATAAACACCAAGGTCTACGGCAACGACACGCGTATGTGTCTGTGTGTGTGGTGTGAGAGTGCATTTGCATGTGTATGGCTAAGTGCATTTGTGTGTTGTGTGTGTGGGGTAATTGTGTTTGTGAGGTATATGAATTGTATGTGTGTATTTGTGTAGGATTTGTGTGGTGTGTGGTATAAGTGGGTGGTGTGTGTCTCTGTGTGTTTGTGTGTGTGGTATACGTTTTGCGTGTCTCGATGTATGTGGTAGGGGTCTGTTTGTATATAACATATATGTGGTATGAGTGTGTGTGAATGTTTGTATGTAATCTGAGACCCTATGTGTGGCATATGTGTTTGTGTGTAGTATAAATGAGGGTGTGTCTGTGTGTATGCTTGAGTGTGGGGTGTTTGTGTTCTGTGTGTGTGATGTGTGTTTGTATGTATGTTTGTGTGTGACGTGTCTGTATGTGATGTATATGTCTGTGTGTAAAGAGAGTATGTGTGTTTGTGTGTGGTGTGTGTCTATATCTGTGCTTCTGTGTAATGTATGTGTTTGTGTGTAATGCAGTGTGTGTTGTGTGTAGTACGTGTGTCTGTGTGTAATGTAGCATGTGTGTCTGTGATATAGTGTGTGTTGTGCGTGTCATGTGTCTGTGTCTGTGTTTGCATGTAATGTGTGTGTGGTCTGTGCGTGTTTGTGGATGGCGTAAATGAGAGTAAGTGTTTGTGATGTGTGTTTGTGTTCTCTGGGTGTGATCTGAGTGTTTGTGTGCGTGTTTGCCTGTGTGTGTCTGTCTATGTGTTACTTTCCCTCTGGACTCCTCCAGAATCATCAACCCACACAATCCACACTTCCTAAAACAGAACACATAACTTCACCCCACTACAAGGAACTGAAGCAAAAACAAATCCCCTCCCACAGTCAGAGAGCCCCGGCAGAGGAATGAGGTCCGGATTCGAACCTCCGCTCCCGGGCCTCCATGGGGGTGAGAGAAGGTAACCTTTACTGAACGCAGGGCGCGGGCGGCAGCGTATGCGACTCATCTGCATTACTCGGGTTCTCCTTCACTAGGAGAAGAAAATGCTTTTCTATGTTTAACTAGCAGCAGTGATTCGGGAATTCCAGAGAGGTGGGTCCTGATTAGTCAAGCGGCTTCCATTCCCGAGCCAGCGGCCTGCTAGGAAGGATTGGGGCTCTACCCCCACCTGCACCAGGAGGGGAGCTGGCCCCGGCTGGGAGGGGCAGTTTTGTCAGCACCCGACAAAGGAAGACTTGTGAAACTGGGACTCCTCAACTCTGGCTTTCTTGCCTGTGAAATAGGGTGTTGGCTCCCCGCCAGCGCACAGGTTACACGACTCTATAAAAGTCATCAGTACTGGGTCAGGGTTCGGAAGTCCCCGCTGGACCGCGGAGTTAACACACAACTTGCAGGCCTGGGCCTGAGAAAGCCTGTGGCAACAATAAGGAAAAATAATGGAGAAACCAGAGAATGGGGCCGTCTACCTTCTGCGGTGGAATACATTGGGTTTTGAATGAAAGTAGCATAAACTCTAGGCCAAAATGCGTAGTAGGCAGGCTTCAGGGGCAGCTCCTGCAAAGTCCTGCTTTCTGGTCCGTCTCAGGAAAGGATTGAAAATCAGTGACTTGCGGTTCAGATGGCTTTGAGGGTCGATGAATTTCTCTCTCTCTTTTTTTCAATCAAAGGGGCATGGGCACGTAAGTCTTATTTTCCACCGTGGAAAGAGTTGGCGAGAGTCGCAGGCGGAAGCAGTGGGTGTGCGGCAGCACGGGGGTCTCGGCCTCTTGCTCCCAGGCCCGGCAGCCAGAGTTCTGCCGAGGATTCCTCCCTCCCTCCGCAGAGAGGCGCGCCCGGGAGCCCAGCGTGGCAGAGCGCTCGTTCCCCGCCCTGAGCCGGTGCTGGAGCTGGGGCATCCCAGCCGGCTGGGCTCTCCTGCTCTCCTGTTTGTTTGCGTTCCATTTGATTAGGCAGCTGGCAAACCCTCTCCACCCTGAGCTGACTGTGGCTACAGGCTCTGATGTGCTCAGAGAGGGTGGCGGGAGCTCCCAGGAGCATCACCTGCCTCCAGCCAGAGATTCCACCTGTCCCAGTGGCAGCCAGGTTATCCTCATCCGCGCCCAGTGCATTTCCTTCTCCCTGTCTGGGGGAAGGGATGGGTGGGGGGGGAGGGAAATCAGCAGGCACTGCGCATTTTCAGCTAGCAGAGCCTCGGGTGAGAGACTCCCAGTGACTCGGGTCGTCAGTCCCGGCTGGTAAACCCCGCCCGGGAGGAGCAGGATCGGGTGCCCGGCAGGGGGCGCTTGGCCTCTCTTGGCTCCAGGCGCGCAGGGTGGAACTAGGAAGTTGGGTTCCGCGCCGCAGGAAGGACTGGGGTTGTCTGACTCAGGCGCTGTTGTTGGAAGGTGTTGATTAGAGGAGTGGCTAAAGCCAGAGAAATCCTGAATCACGCTGTGGCCATGTGGCGGAAGAATCATGTACTTAGTGAGATTGTGCCTGTGCCCCGAGCCATTTCCTGAGCCAAAACAAATATTTGAGATTGCAGAGCTGAGTAAAGCTGCAAAGTGCTGTGCAGATTTTTCTCATTTTCTCTGCTGCAACTGGAGGCTGTGGAGAGCCTTGTTTGTGGCAGTCAATGCAAGAACCTTGTTTCCGTGGGTAGTGTGCCCTGAAAGCCTGTGACTTCATACAGTAAGAATGTCCTGTTTGGCTGGCTCCTCCGTGGCCACTTGCTCTTCTGTTTTCGTTGTATGTAGTATGTGTGTCTGTAATGCAGTGCGTGTTGCCTACACAGAATTTGCAAAAGCAGCCCCCCAGAACCAAATGGCCAAGGGGCGTATGGCCCGGGAACAGTCTCTTCTCTGTCTGCCTGGTGCTGTCAGAGAAAGAGGCCAGCAAACACAAGGCTGTTTGGAAAGTACAGGTGCCCATCCCGCCTCGGTCACAGGCAGGATATGTGATCTGAATGACTGACTTAACCTCTGGAGGTATCAGTTTCCCAACCTGTAAAAATTATGTTCAAGGTCCTAGCCAACAAAACATTGAAGCTCAAACGTGTCTGGCAAAGGCTCAGGACATTTGGGGACTGATGAGAATAGTTTAAAGTCTGATTTGGGGGTTGATCACCCTTCTTGGGGTGGGTGTGCCATGTCCTGAACCTAAGCCAGAGCGTGAACTCTGGAAGAATGGAGCCAACCCTCAGAATCACCTTGACATTTCATGTGCCTTTTTTGTGGCTTTTAAAGTCACATTCTCTGGTCTATTACAAAAACAACAGCAACCACCAGACACCACCCAGAACCAGAAAAGTCTAAGGGAACAAGGAAAGAGGGAATCGAAGGGGGCAGGGCCAAAGGGTGACTTGCTCAGAGCAATTGCTTTGTGCCAGCCATCTTGCTACCAGTCTTCTTATTTCCAGTGCCAATATCTTCCAAAATGCATTCTCCTCCTCTCTTTCTCTA
The DNA here is from genome assembly GCA_963573935.1 of Arctocebus calabarensis. Classification (NCBI taxonomy): domain Eukaryota; kingdom Metazoa; phylum Chordata; class Mammalia; order Primates; family Lorisidae; genus Arctocebus; species Arctocebus calabarensis. Next base: position 36,518 of record CAUYON010030275.1, read on the forward strand.
TTCAGAGATCACATTTCCTCTGCCTTTTGGCACTATCTGCCTTGTCTCAAATTCAATCAGCCTTTTTCCCCCCTCCATCTTGGCAGTAGAACCACAGGGCTCGATTCTTATTAGACTAAAGTTACATAAGTCCTGCAGTTCAAAGAGAGAATTGAGTCAGCAGGACAGCACTGACTAAGCATTCCCAGGTTGGCCATAATGGAGCCAAATCTCTGGTCCTTATTTTGGCCTAATTCCCATTGAAATCCAATGCCCAGTAAGAACAGCAAGCTTCATACATATAATTATGAGCAAAGGTTTTTAAAAGGCTAGAGGACAAGAAATAAGGATCTGTATCTTCCTATCAGCAATTACCCTATGCTTATTATTGTAATAACCCAACCATGTGTGCGTCTGTTTGTGTGGACACAGGAGATAGTTTTTTATCCTGCGAGCACCCTCTGTGAGGCCCCGCCTGAGCCCGGCTGATGGAATCAAGATACCTCCATAATCGGCCAGGAAGGAGAAAGGAGAGTTGGAAGAATTTTGGGTGTTCTTCATCCCCTACTACTCGCTACTACCTTGTGTTTTTATTACTGAGCATTTGTACTGTAAGTGATCCCAAACAAGTAGTTTGCTCTTACGAGAAAAAAAAGGGGAAATCAGTGGGTATTAAAAATAGTGAGTACTTGTGGGAGCTTAGAGGTGGTGGCTTTGGAAAAATGTACATCTCTGGGTATTAAAAATAGGATATTCTGGCTTGGTGAGTAGGGCGCCGGCCACGTACACCGAAGCTTGAGGTTTGGAGCCTGGCTGGGCCTGCTAAACAAGAATGACAACTGCAACCAAAAAATAGCCGGGCATTGGGTGGGCACCTGTAGTCCCAGATACTCGGGAGGCTGAGGCAAAAGAATCGCTTAAGCCCAAGAATTTGAGGTGGCTGTGAGCTGTGACGCCACGGCACTCTACCGAGGCGTCCAAACTTAATTAATTAAAGTAGAATAATCCGGAGATTAGTTACCCCCCAAATATAGCTCTTTACTTGAGAAATAAAGGGCTGAAAGGGAATGTGATAGAAATAGTAAACTCTCTAATGATATGCAGAGGGTCTCAACCCTGGCTCCACATGAGAAAATCCTGGGGAATAAAAATTAGTCCTGACGGATTCCACCCCACTGAAGTTGGGTCTCTGGAGGGTGGGGTTCAGGCTTTGATACTTTTGGAGGCTCTTCAGACGATCTCGATGCATGAAGGGAACACTAAAAAATAGTAAGCACTGTTTTCTTCAGTAAAGAAATCAGTTGGGAAATGCCCCCCAAACTGAAAAGAGACCATGGAAGTATTCCATAGTAAGATACTATTCTTATATAATTGTGATACTAGTGGCAACTAACTCTCATTATGCATCAAGTTGTACACTAAAGAATTTACTTGCATGAATTCACTTCATTCTGATAACAAGTCCTATGAAGGATGTATCTTTACTGGACCCATTTGACAGCTAGGGGCGCCAAGGCTTAGATCCAGTTCTTGTCCAGGACCATACTGAGATCTAGCATGTGACAGACACTTACACCTATGTAGCATAAGAAATACCAAGGTCGGTAAAATACTACACAGAGGCTGACCCTCAAGTCCCTGCCTTCAAGTCACAGAGCAAATGATTAAAGTCTAAAACAGAACAGACAACCGCCACAGAGCTACAGATGTGAGGGGGCCCAGGAGAGGGAGGGTTAGTGATGGCTTAATAACACAGCTCAGCTGAGCCTTGAAGAATGAGCTCAGGATTCTGTTAGGCCACAATGGTCCCTGGTTTATGGCAGGAGGAGGAGACCCAGGGAGAAAGCCCAGGGTGCAGAAATCCCAAGAGAGCAGCTGAGAGACACCAAGTGGCCTGATCGGATTAGGTTTATTAAAAAGGCAGGATGAGGATAGGAAGGGCAGTTGTCTTGAACTATGGGATCTAGAAGGCAGCAGGGCACCCCCACAGGCATCTGAACAGGGTGTGCGATGGCACAGTGTTTCTGGAGGAGCCTGCCAACCCAGGAGTCCTTGGAGGCCTTCTCAGGGTAGTGAAGCTGGCCCAGCCCAATGAGCGCTCAGTGGTCCCAGAACAAGGGAAGAAAGTCAGAGGCGTCTGAGGATGCATTTAACATACAGCCCTAAAGTTTGATCTTGCTGGCGTTGAGCTTCTCTACACCCTCCCGCAAAACCTACCTTATTGTCAGCAACCACACTCCCGGCCCAGCCTGACCACTGAACTACCCCAGTGTGCCTTTGTCAGCTGTGGCTGCTGTTACACTTTTCTAATGAGCAAGAGGATGTACAGCTGTCTTCTCTACAGAGTCTGGACTCCTGTTGCTCATGTATTAATTTAGACATTGTACTTTTTCTCTGTCTATGATGACCCATGATATTTGATTTTTCATCAAGGAGGAAGTGAAGAAAATGAGAATTCCGGATGCTGAGCTAGGTGTGACTTCCTTGTATTTCCATAGACAGAGCATCTCAAACCTTCCACTGGAGATCTTCTACTGGGATTCTGGGGGGTGGCCAATTATGGCCAGATAAGAGTGTACATTTCTTTGCAATTTGGGGTTTCCATGTAAATTCTATATTCCCACAATATATCCAACCCTTCCTGTCATGATATACTAAGTTTATCTTGTGGCTTTGGTGGTGACTTCTGGCTCATCACCTTGGACTTATCTTTGACAAGAGACCGTCTGGAAGATTTCTGTCTAGGACAGGATTATTGATTTGGATATGAGTCACTTAAAGATACATTTAAGCTATTTCACTGGGATCAAAGAAATTCAGTGACCCTTACTTGGTTGTTTTTTATTGTATAAGTTAACAATTGGTAGGTGTCACATTTATGTTTCCATGACCACTTGGTGGGAAAACCCTCTTCAATAAAAGATTCCTTGGTCCACAGAGATAGATTGCTGCTTAATGTCCAATGGCTGTCTCCATAGTGTGAAACCTACATGTCAGGGGAGGGGGAAGGGGGAAGAGGAGTTTTAGAAGTGGGGGGCTTGGTCACTTGAATGTTGCAGATTGGCAGCAGGAAATTATCCTTGATTGATAATCTTTGTGTAAAGCTGGTGCCCTCTCAAGTAACACTCCTTATTCCAATGCTCCGTGACCTCCCGGGTACACCTTCAGTTCTTTCTCCCCTTCCCAAGTCCCTGGCTTCCTCTCAGATCATCAGCTTCTGACCCCTAACACATTCTTTTTTTTTTTTGAGACAGAGCCTCAAGCTATTGCCCTGGATAGAGTGCCGTGGCATCACAGCTCAATACAACCTCCAACTCCTTAAGCGATTCTCTTGCCTCAGCCTCCCAAGTAGCTGGGACTACAGGCACCTGCCACAATGTCCAGCTATTTTTTTTTAGTTGTAGTTGTCATCGTTTGGCAGGCCTGGGCCAGATTCGAACCCACTAACTCCGGTGTATATGGCTGGCGCTTGAGCCACAGGTGCCGAGCCCCCTAACACATTCTTTACAGCTCAGCTTCTCTGTTATTTTCTTCCTTTATTCCATCTTGATGAGAAGCTAAGAGTATCTCCCTACTCCTTCTACCACTCTCCATTTTTCTCTGAAGATGTTGCCTTTTTAACATAGTACGAAGGTCAGAACCAGGGGTTCTCAACCGGTGGGTCGTGACCCCTTTTGAACAATTAAAATACATTGTGGCATTAGGAAGTTTGAGAACCACTGCCCTAAACCCTGCCTCTCTTTTCTTCGCCTCTCTGGTTCTTGGCAACTGCTTTGTCTCGCCGTGGCAAGGTTGTGTTGTGTATGGGGGGGCTTGCCCTTACCTGAGGAATAATGGGGGTCCTCCCCACAGAGCCTTCCTGCTCAGGAGGGAGCCTCCCCAACTCTCCCTGCTCTGAAACCTGCTCTGAGGCTCCTGCTGTGGCCTCAATACTGCTCTCCAATGACCAGCTACCTGAATGTTCCAAATGCTAACTCATCCATTCTCTTTCCTGATCAGGCTAAGTTACAGCAGATAAAATATTTTAGTCACTCATTAAATATATCTTCATTTGGATATGACTCTATCAGAGACCTGTAGTCACAGAAACATACACGTGAGCCAAGAAAAAAAAATTATGTAGTAACTGCCCAGCTCTACTCTCCTACCATCCATTTCCTGTTTACACCTAAGACCTGATGAACCTGTGTCTGCCATTGCCCAGGGCACGTCAGAGTCACCAAAATCCCTGCTGGGTGACTATTTTGATATAGAGGGGGAAGAATTTTCTCTTTGGAGAAAAATTTAGGACCATCACTTGCCATGGTTATGTCCTGCCCCAAGGACTTGAAGTAGCAGAGAGGAAGCTGAAAGAGAAAGTACACTCAGGCAGTCTTGGAAATAAGACACACCCACAGCCTTTCAACACTGGCAAGTTCACAGGATATCACTGAAGAGACTGTCATCCGCTGGGATTGCCTGAACATAATGAACCATGCTGAAAAAGACACTTTCAAGATAGCTGGCCATCATTGGAACTATAGGTGACTCTGTTACCTGATGTCAGCGTTGGGTATAGGCAAATGTTTGGGGAGAGGGCTGGGAAGCAGAAGGGAAAAGGCTGGTTTCATGAGGGACTCAGGATACAAGAAGAGGAGAAATAAACTCTTTGGGTCTAATCAAAGGAGAACAACTACCCCAAGGCCCAAGAGTTGGGTAGCTTGAGGTCTGACTGTCAGGTCAGGCAGGTGGTAAGACTTGAACAGGGGAGAGTGACTGATGTAGTTAGGCTATTTTTGCTGTTTTGGACTCGCGTGAGTGGAACTGGCCTGAGTTGTCATGCTGAGTTGTCTAGGCAATGGGGCTAATCGAGACTTTACAAGTGGGTCACCTTGAGACAGAGGCCAATCAATGTTCCGGGGAACTTTCTGACAGGGACAAACAGATGTCATCACACATCACACTGACTTGGGTTGTTTCCAGAACAGCCTGATTAGGACCTTGGGAAATTTCTAAGATGCAACTAATACCTCTCAAAAGTTCTGTATAAAGTTCAAGGACTACATTCTCCAGAGTGTCTTCAGTCGCTAGGACGGGGCCAGCTGGCTATCCAAGACATTAAAATAAACTGTTCGTTTCTTGCCAAAACTTTACTTGCTTTTGCTCTCTTAAAGTATTTCACGTCTACCTTGAGCTGTCATCATCCTGCCCTAACCTGGCCATGTACCCTGGTGAAGCCCATCATTCCCTTGTGGAGGGATGAAGCCACTCCAGGGCAAGATCTCAGCACTGCCCAGAGCTGCCAGGTCAAGCGCTATCCTTGTCCGGAGGGCTTTCTCTCCACTGCATTCTCCCGGTTCCCAGAATTTCTGCTCATAATCGCAAATAATTACCAAAAATACACTTGAGAGGAGGCTGCATTATTTATAGTCTAACTGCCCACCATCAGCTTTTCTAGAAAGCAACTTTAACAATGAAAAACTGGTAAATGGTCATTTCTTTCCAGAAATAAATGTAATTTCCTGAGGCGTGTTCCCAAACCGACCAACCTTTGTTTTTGGGTTCTGTGCCTTTGCCAGGTGGGCCATTTAAATGTATTGCATAGGGAGAACCATTTAGAACCAGCCCTGCTGATGAACACACTACATGAAAAGGGGCCTGGAGTCGCTTTATACAAAGATTTTTTTCGTGGGTAGCCAGGTCCCAACCACTCACCATTCTCACATGTGAATGGGATTTCTTGTTGTCATGGTTACAGTTTAACAGAAATTCAGTTCAACGTAATGACATATATATACATCAATGGTGACATCAGATTTGACCTTTTTATGTGTGAATAGAAACACTGATGCCTCTCTTTGGAGGTCCTGTTAGGGCTTTACAAAGCCCTGTGCAGCTTGAGATTTCCACACATCCATTTAATTTATAGTTACTGAAATCTACTACATGGCAGGCAACATGCTGGCACCATAGACACTGAAATGAATAACACAGTCTCTGCCCTTAAGGAGCTTAGAGTCTGAAGGAAAAATTAGACCAAGTCTACCACCCAAGGTAAGGTCATCGAGAACGGAAGACACTGCAAGGCCCAACCCTGAAAGGACACCCTCTTCAAATAGGCAGGTCTGGCTGGTTTGAGTCGTAGCAGACAGAGTTCATTAGTTTCCTGTTGCTCTTAGAATAAACTATCACAACAAAACCACATATTTATTATCCTACAACTCTCCAGGTTAGAATTCTGACATGGGTCTCAATGGACTAAAATCAAGGTATCAGCAGAGTTGTGTTCCTTTTTAGGGGGCGGAAGGGAGCACTCCCATTCATTACCCTTTCCAGCTTCTCCAGGCTGCTTATATTCACTGGCTCACAGCCCCTTCCTCCATCTTCAAAGCCAGCAGCCTTGCACCCCTCTGACCGTTCTTCCCCGTCACGCCTCTCTTTGGCCACAAAGATGATCTCGTTTTAAGAACCCATTTGATTAGATTGAGCCCACCAAGATAATCCAAGCTAACCTCACCATCTCAGGGCTCTGACTTTAATCACCTCTCCAAGTACAGTAATATAGTCACCAGTTCTAGGGATCAGGCTATGGACATCTCTGGGGATCATCATTCTGCCTGCCCCACCAAGGGAAGACTTGTCATTATAGATGACATACTTCTCTTGCTCTTTTGTTTTTGTTTTCCCAATCATTACCCCTTGGAGATGCTGTTTGATATCCAAAGACCATTGTCTGTGGTGCTGGGTGCAGGGATATATTGTGCAGAGCTGGAGGGGGAAGATGGCTGTTTCAAAATCTCCTGGTGGACCGTGGAGTTTGGGGAAGACTCAATTTCATGTTCATATTTGAAAGAAATAACAAAGTCATGTTGCATAATGCAAACTACAGAAGGCAAAGCCCCACCCAGTGTTCTTGGCCAGCAGAGTCAAGCAGAGGAAACGCAGTACTTCTGTTATCTGAATCAGGAGCAAGGCCAAGGGGCGGGGGCAGGGGTTAAGGAGGACGCCTCCCTGGGGGTTCTAGCAGACTCTTTCAAAAGAAGATGGAAAAGCACCGTGTTGGGCCAAGATAAAAGACTTTTAACTAGTCTTCCTTCCCCCACCCTCTCCCCACTCTTTCATTTTTTCCCATCCAGGCATAAGTTCCTTTGAAAAACCCTGGCACAGAGCAGCTGCTCGGTAAGTATTTGCTGAGTGAATGGAATGAATTGAATGGCCACTGCTCACGTCCCCCCTGTTCAGGAACCTGCCATGGAGCCCCACTTCCCACCACATAAAGTCCAGTTGTTCAAATGTGAACCCGTCCTTTATTTCCAGTAGCTTAAATCTCCCCAGATCAAATGCTTTCTTTTTCAAAACTATCTTATAGTCCACCTGAGCTGCCATGACGAAGTACCCACTGGGTGGATTAAAAGAAATTTATTGTCTGGAAACTGAAATCTGGAAATCAAGGTGCCAGCAAGGTTGGTTCCTTCTCAGGCCTCTCCCAATGGCAGCCAGATGGTCTGTGTCCAAATTCTCTTCTACTAAGGACTTGGCTCACATTGGATTAGGGCCCACCCCAGGACCCCATTTTAACTAAATTATATCTTTTAGAACCCTATTTTCAAATATAGCCATATTTCAAGTACTGGGAATGAGTACTCCAATGTATTGATTTTGTGAAACAAAGGCCCATCTCACTACTTTCTTTCTAAAATCTTCTCTAATTCCTCCTCTTTTCTCATCTTTCTCCTTCCTATTTTCTTTTTGCCAATTTTTTGCCATTTTATGCCACAAATGCACACATTCACACATATCGTATAAGTTATTTTTGTCCTCTGAATAACTATGGCACTAAATATTTCTCTTGTGATCACTACCACCTTTTACCTTACATCATATGATCTTGTATTATTCTCTACAATTCTCTTGTATTGTGTTCCTTGACTTATAATCTAGATTTCTGTGTATTGTATCTGGTACTTCCACACCTAGAAAGTAAGCTCCTCCTGGGCAGACTCTGTCTCTAACCTGTCTCTCTCACGTAGCTTAATAAAGTGCCTGGAACATAGTAGATCTTGGTAAGTATGTCATGAATGAATGAAGATGATGGATAGTGACCGTAAAGTAGTCACTTGCATATGAGATGAGTTAAATATAGTATTGATACATTTATTTCTTGCTTAAAAAACAGTTCTTAGAGGGCAAGAGAATAGTGTGTAAGTTTGTGGTTAATAAATGCTTTCTGACGAGACTGATGACATGTACCAGAAAAGCTAGCTGGTCCCATGTAGCATACATCCAGTGGAGTGGCTGTAAGACGAGAGATGCAAGTGCCATTGTGGAGAGTACCAGCTCTGGAGCTGGCCTGGTTGGATCTGATCTTGACTGTGCTCTATGGTATGGATGTGGTTTGCCTCCACTAACGCACATGTTAAAAATGTATTGCCAATTTAGCAGCTTGGGGAGTGGGTACTTTTCAGAGGTGATTAGGTCACTAAGGTAAGTGAATGTCTTCCTGGAAAGAGTGGGTTCGTTCTCTTTGGAAACACTTAGCTTCCAGGAGAGTTGACTGTTATTAAGAGAGGCTGTCTCTTGTGTTTCACCCTTTTCATGGGTACACAATTCCCATTCCATTGCTCCAAAATGTTTTGATGCAGCATGAGGGACCTCACCAGAAGTTGCCAGACGTGACCATCCCACGTTGGACTTCTCAGCCTTCAGAATGGTGAGCTAAGCAAACCTCTTTTCTTTCTAAATTACCCACTCTCAGGTCTTCTGTTGCAGCAACACAAAACAGATTAAGATACTGTGTGACCCTGAAAAGCTTGTATAACCTTTCTGTGCCTCAATCGTCTCACCTGTTAATTGAGACACTATATCTGCATTGTAGTTTCTTGTGGCACTTAGCACAGTGCCTGTAACTGTGAGCACACAGCACACATTGGTCATTATTCTCACCAGTGATTTCCAAGGATTTTTAAGTGCGCCACCCCTTTGCCACTCACTTCTACTCCTTAAATGGGGTCATTACATTTTACTGTAAAAATATGAAAAGTTCTTCAAAAACATGACACTTCCTCCCAAGGATCCGCAATTAGCACTGGGGACAATTCTTCTTCACAAATGCGTTTCCAGACTTCCTGTGGGAAAAGCAGGTAGAACTTGTTCACGTAGTCCTTGGGCCTTTGAGAAATGTGACAGCCAAGTCCCTAATTATTCTCAGAAATGTCAGAACTTACTGGATGCAATTGGGCTTGACAGTTCAAGGGCTAATTAACTCCAAACCATGCTTCTTGGGTGCCTCATTTGCAGTTCTTGGTCACTTATTTTCTTAACTCTTTTTTGAAAATTCATTTTGCAGTTTTGTAGAAGTGAGAAGGCTGTAGGCAGTGGAGAAGGGATGGCTCAGCTGGACCATGGAGCCCTACGGAGGTGCAGGGAAGGTGCAGGTGTTCAGGGATGTCCCTGTCCACAGCCTGGTCTTGAAATGCAGAGGAGAGCTACAGCTTGTGCTGGAGAAAGTCTACCAGCCATTGCTGAATTCTGAGTTCCTCCACTTTAGAAGAAGCATCCCTTTCCCCCCCTCCTATCTTTAGTGAGAGAATTTTCTTGGGGGTTACTGTTTTTGGTATCCAAAACCCTTGTAAAAAACAAAACAAAAATATGCTAAATGAAATAAGCCAGTCACTCAAGAATATGTATGATTCCATTTATGTGAACTATCTAGAATAGGCAAATTCACGGAGACAGCAAATGGATTACTAGAGGCTAAGCGGAGGGAAGAAGGGGGAGCTATTGCTTAGTGGGTACAGAGTTGCCGTCTCGCGTGATGTAATGAAAGGGTTTTAGAAACACATAGCAGTGGCCTGGGACAGTGGTTCACGCCTGTAATCCCAGCACTCGCGAAGCCAAGGCGGGTGGATCCCTTGAACTCAAGAGTTGAGACCAGCCTGAGCAAGAGTGAGACCCCCATCTCTACCCAAAATAGAAAGTCAGCCAGGCATCATGGCAGGCACCCGTAGTCCCAGCTAGACAGGAGGTTGAGGCAAGAGGATTGCTGAAGCCCAAAGAGTCTGAGGTTGCTATGAGCTGTGACACCATGACACTCTACCCAGGGCAACTGAGTGAGACTGTGTCTTAAAAAAAAAAAAAAAAAATACATAGCAAACAGCAATGTAAGTGCAGTGAGTGAGTGCCACTGAATTGTACACTTAAAGTGTACAATTTTATGTTACATATATTTAAATTTAAATTTTATTTATTTATTTATATTTATTTAAATTTTATGTTACATATATTTTAGCACCATTTTTAACCATCTTAGAAGGCAAAAAAGAAAAAAAATGGTCTCCTTCACTCTTTGGCGTCACAGGACTATCCACGCTCCGACTCCTGCCGCCATGCCAGGTGTCCCAGCGCACACAGTGCCTGCCACCTGGCCGTGAACGTTTGCACGCGCTGCCTGTTCTCCTTTCTCTGGCAAACTCCTGTCCTCTTGAGAACCACAAATCAAATGCCCCTTCTCTGCAAGTCTTCCTGACCCCTTCCCTGTGATCTTTCCAGAAGAGCTGGTCTCTTGATCCTCTGTGTGTTTCTGTGCATTGGGCCACTAAAGCACTTACATTCCACGTGCTTTACTTCCCTTTTAAAAATATTAACTTAGAATCCACGCAGTAAAATTCACTCTTTTCAGCGTCCATTTCTGCAAGTTTTGATAAGCGCACTGAGTAGTTTAACCACCAACGTCATCGTTTCATCCCCACCCCCCAAATTCCTCACTCCTCTCTATAGCCGATTCCTCCCCCAGCCCTGGACAACCGCTGGTCTGTCTTTGGTCTCTGTGGCCTTTTCCAGAGTGTCACGTCAATGAGATCACGCAGTATACGTCACAGTCTACTGTCAGCAGGTTTGATTTGGACAGCGGGCTCTTGTTGCAGACTTGAGCTCCGAATGTCGGAGCCTTATGCGTCCTTCCCAGCACTAGGACTGCTGTGTGCCCCAGCGTGCTCCTGCCTGTCGGTGGAATGACAGCGTGAGAGCCTGCTGGTGGAACCTGCTTCTGATAGAAACAATCCCGGCATGGTGTCCTTGGTGTGAGGTTCCCTGAGACGTTCCAGGCAGGAGCAGAGGCAGCGAGTAGGCAGCAAGGCTGTCAGGGCCAGGCAGACAGAGAGCAGGGCAGTGTCCCCAACCCGTCCTTCCAGGTGACTGACAGGCGGGCACCTGGCTGCCTGGAGCTGGAGCCCTCTTCCCTGCCAGCAGTGGTCACCCTGGCCCAGCCCCACAAGGCCATACCCATTGGCAATGCCTCTCAACTGGGCAATCTGGGACCCCACAGGTGTTCCTTCCTGTTGCAGGACATGTCTGGGACCCTAGCCAGCCAGCTCAGGGGCAGTGCAGAGGTTCCCCCCAGCCCCACCATGGGCAGCAATGAACATTAGCCTAGTGGGGGCAGAGAGCACCAGGATTTGGGGAGGACTGAGGTCCTCAGAATCACCTGGGCTAGCCCCCTCCTGCTCTGTCCCATCCCCCACACACACAGTCATGCATATTCAGAGCCCCTTTTGCTTGCTCTAATATCAACCTGAATTCAAGGAAGTTAGCCATGCCGTGGAGCCATCTGAGCTGCTATTTTCCACTACGGTTTTCTGTTTTAGCCTTCTCAGGGAACCCCGGGGAAGTCCGCATCCCCACATTCCCATCTTACAGTTATGATCTTAATAGCAGCCAAAGTCCTGCGTTCTTATTTCCCTTCCCTTCTGTGCTTTATTAAATCTTTTATTAGCCCCACAGTGGGAGCTCCTTGAAGGCCAGGGTCATCACCAGGTCCTCAGATTCTAAGTGTCGCTTATTTTTATTAAAGAGAAACCCTAACAGAATAAGGGTGGTGTAGTAAATATCTGTTAAATAAGAGGATTCAATTATTTATGGGCAAACAAATACAGATTATGAACACTACCTACCACATCTTTCTCAGTCATTAGTTGGGAATCATCATACATCCAGATCATATTCTGGGGCAGAAGCAAGAAGAAACCATTCATTCCTCATGGTAGTAGTAACTTTGGTTCAGTAATTAACCAACGAAAGGGTAGAAACCTACATTGTTTCAACAACATTTAGAGAATATTGCCAGGCAAGTAGTGTGTATCTGAAATTTCAGCAAATTATTCCTGAGGCTGAAGTGGCAAGATTGCTTGAGGCCAGGACTTCTTTTTTTTTTTCTTTGAGGCCAGGACTTCTTGACCAGCCTGGGCAACATAGCGAGACCTCACTACAGGAGAAAAAAAAAAAGCTTAAAAATAAAAAAGCCTTACTTTCGGAGAATATGGCATGGATGCTAATCCTATTTCTTATTTTTGCAATTAAGAATTGGGTTTGAGGCTCGGCACCTGTGGCTCAACTGTCTAAGGCGTCAGCCATGTACACCTGAGCTAGCAGGTTCGAATCCAGCCTGGGCCCGCCAAACAACAATCACGGCTGCAACCAAAAAATGGCCGGGCGTTGTGGCGGGCACCTGTAGTCCCAGCTACTTGGGAGGCAGAGGCAAGAGACTCGCCTGAGCCCAGGATTTGGAGGTTGCTGTGAGTTGTGATGCTACAGCACTTTATCCAGGTGACAGCTTGAGGCTCTGTCTCAAAAAAAAAAAAAAAAAAAGAATTGGGTTTGAGGGGGGAGGTTGGAGTGGAGGGAGGGTAATTGGAAGGACCACACCTATAGTGCATCTTAGAAGGGTACAGGCAAAGCTTACTAAATGCAGAATACAAACGTCTTCATACGATAACTAAGAAAATGCCATGAAGGCTATGTTAAACAGTTTGATGAAAACATTTCATATTGTATATGAAACCAGCACATTGTACCCCTTGATTGCACTAATGTACGCAGCTATGATTTAATAAAAAAAAAAAAAAGAATTGGGTTTGAGAATAATTTGATTAATTTCTTTTTCTGTGGAAGTGAATTTTTTTTTTTAAATTTCTATCCTGGGTCAGAAGACCAAGAATACTTTTCATATTTAAAGTGACATTTCTTTTTAAACTTGTATCCTTTACCTTATCAACCCAACAGATATGATTTTCCTTTCTCTTTTAACTCTCAACATGGTTTAATCCACAGAAATAAAGGAAAAGAAGAGTCCCCAAGAGTCCTTTGGGTATTATTCTGGGTCAGCCGTTCAGATAGGTCCTCTCACAATAAGCATCTCAGGGGCCAATGGAATCCAGGCTTGTGCTGGTGACGAGCCACTGATTCAGGTCCCCATCTCAGAACCACACTGCTTTTAGGTGCATTTCGCAGCGATGCATTATATGTACTCATCAGATTTAATTTGTTGATTTTACAACCATGAGCCTGACACCAAGGACATAAATCCCAGTCATTTACTAAAGGCTTCTTAGCAGGAGAAAAGGAACCTACAGCAGTGACTCAAACTGAAGGATCAGGTGTGAGCTCCCAGACTCAGAGCTCCAGAGGCCTGGGACCATCACACCAATCAGCACACACTCCATGGGGTGACACAATTGGCTGCAAAGGACCTTCTAGGCCAAACATGAACCACTAGCCTGAGGCTCCCACCACCAGTCCACTGAAAGTTGAGAAAAGAACAGGAGCTTCTGAGCAAAGGGAGCTGGAATCAGTGTCTCTCTGGACTGGCTGTGAGATGCCCATCAAAGTACTTGGCCTTCCTTAGCCTTTGCTCATCTGGAATATGGAATAATCCGCATGCTGCCTCCCAGGATGTCTGAAAGCACCCAAAGAGAGATCATAGAGCAAGATCTTGCAGAGTGCGTGGAACACACAACCCCTTTCCCCTCCCTGCCTCCACAGAATGAGAAGCCCTGCCAAGCACGCCCATGTGATCAGGGAGGGCGGCGCAGAATGCCACTGTCAAGCGGAAGAGGAAGCACATTCTATTAGGGTCAGACCAGGAGAGGTCTGGAGTGTGGACTGGTGCACGGATTTATGCTGCAGTTTAGAGATAAACACAGGGTGGCCCTTGGGTGACAAATGCACTTATCGGGCTCACTAGGACAGAGGAAGGGGGACCTAAAAAGAAAGGGAGGCATTCAACACAAACCCAGGCTCACGTTACACTTGACCTACAGCTAGCCCTACACTTATAGTCTAACATCCGCCCCTGGCGTTAGCCGTGCTTGTTAAGTCCTGCACCAGCCAGACACAGGGCTTTGACTCTCTCCTTGCTCCCTTTGAGAACGTCAGCCCTGGAATCCCCAGAGGTTCAGATGTGTGGCAGGCAGAAAGAAGGGACTGTAACAACACAGGGATGGAAGTCTGTCGAGGTAGTCATTCATCAGGTCGTGGAGTCAAATGTGAAAAGCCATCTGCCTCCGTCTTCCCTCGGGATTCTGCACTGAAGCAAGGAATCACCTTCATGGGACCTCTCCTCACTGGATGACAGCAGCCGGCCATCTGCTGGCCTGGTGGGAGGGGACTCTGAAGGACGCCATGCTGAGGGGATGACTCTGTGCTCATGATCACTATGGCCCCTTCTCTGCACGGGGGCCTTGTTTCACAAGGCCGGGTCAAGTGAACACTTTTACTGCGCTCCTGCTAATTCTTTGCTTTGTGCCTTTGAACTTTTGCATGCCGGGTCACAACCCTTTAGACCTATATATATTCCCAGCACTGCTCATAGGAGCATTTGTTGTACTGCATGTAAAATAGGAGACTCTGTCTCGTGCTGACACTCAGAAAACCTCCAAGGCTTGGGGAGACTCTATCACTTCAATCAAAGAACCCTGGGAGGCATGATGTCACTTTGATTTACCCCAGACTCAAGACTTGACCATGATTAAGCCAAATAAGTACATGATTGATAGTCTCTCTATGTAATTCAATCACACGTGTCCTGGCAGCAGGCCGCCAGTTTTTCCTTATTCACCAACCCTGACTGGCTCAGAGGTAATACCAATAAGAGATTCATTTCCCCGGGGAGAATATTCTTCTGATCATGCACATTGAGTTTGAAGCCTTAAGGCATATGCAGATTCTGAAAATTTATTTCATTCACCTGAAGCCATTTGTTTTGTTTTGTTTTACCTACAGTTCATAGTGTTTATTGCATCGGCTTAAGAAAATTTCCTTCCACTTTCTATATTTTGTGTCCTCAGTCATTTGGCGTAAGACGGGATGTGACATCCCAGCTGCCTCTGACCATGCCTCGAAAGGGAGAGAGCAACTTGCCCAGATTCCAGCCCAGATGTGAGAAGATACTTTCATGGGTTAGTGTGAACTTTGGGCAATTCGGTCTCATTTAGCACTGCCCACAGAAGGGCTTTTCTTTTCAGGGGCATTTTTAAAGGGTAATGATTATTCTCCAGATAAATCACAGTCAGAAGCTAATTACTAACTACTCACTGTCATGCCCAAGGCGTACTTACATTAGAGAGCGTGTAGCTAGAGAGATGAGAGTCAGGCAGAGATAGTTTCCGTTCTACACATCTACAGTAAATCAGTGAATACTAAGAAATATTAAGAAATCCACTTGTAAAAGTATACGAGGTCAACACTAGCCTCTAGAACCCATTAGCTATTGGCCAGAGCAGTCGTACTGAGGGGTCTGGGCGTGGCGGCTCACACCTGTAATCCCAGCACTTAGGAGGCCGAGGCAGGTGGATCACCTGAGCTCACAGGTTTGAGACCACTCTGAACTAGAGTGAGACCCCATCTCTAAAAATAGCCAGGTGTTGTGGTGGGCGCCAGGAGTCCCAGCTACTTGGGAGGCTGAGGCAAGAGAATCGCTTAAGCCCAAGAGTTTGGGGTTGCTGTGAGCTGTGATGCCACTGCACTCTACCAAGGGCAACAAAGTATCTCAAAAAAAAAAGTCAGACTGAGGGATTGATGTGACTGTGTTTCACACGGGCCCTGGGACTCTTCCCCCATATTCTCACGAAGCCTGATTTGGGTGGGGCCACTGCCCAGGGAAGGTAGTGTATGTGTGAAGTTTGTTTAGGAGCAAAAATCAGTCCAATAGGGGATTACAGTCTGGGTTTGAGGGAGCGACCAGTCCTAGGCAGAGAGAAATCCAAATGAGGATGGTGGGGTGGGAACAGTTTCCAACAGGGACGCTTTTGACTTCCTTCCTCTCTCTCACGTGCTAACAGCATGGCTCAGGGGTCAATACAGGTGGTTGTCCCCATCTGCTGCCCAAGCTGGGCCACTATAGAGAAGGCACTCATGCCTCTGGCTCCTCTGCAAGGGTCTGCTGGTTTATAATTCTAAGCAATTGTCACATGTTTAAGATTCACCTTTGCAGATGAGCTCTCTCCAACTGTCTGTTGGCAGGTGTTAGTGAGTGCAGGTGCTCCTTGGTTTACAATGGGGTCATGTCCAGACAGAAGTCAAAACTGCACTTAATACACCTCACCTTGTGAACTTCAGAGCATAGCCCGGTCTACCTTAATTGTGTTAGAACATTTACATGAGCCTACAGTTGGGCGACATCACCTATCACAAAGCACATGTTAGAACAGAGTGCATATCTCACGTGATGTGCTGAGTACTGAAAGCGAGAAACAGACTGGTCGAAGGGACCCTTGAAACATGGTCTCCACCGAATGCTTATCACTTTCTCATCATCATTAAGTTGAACAATCATAACTCAGGAACTGTCTGGAGTTGTTTTGGGTTGTCCCCCATAAAGATGTAAGTATCTATACATTTGACCTTTGGTGCCAACAGGATCTTTACAGATGTCATCGAGTTAAGATGAGATCATTCTGGATCTCGGTGAATGATAATTCAATAACTGGTGTCTTTACAAAGAAGAGGGAAATGAGGACACAGAAACAGAAAGAATGCTGCATGACAAAGGAGGCAGAGGAGGTAGAAATGAGAATGACATGTCTCTAAGCTAAGAAACACACTTGTCAGGCAGAAGCGAAAAGAGCTCCCAGGAAAAACTCCCCCTGCCATCCTTGTTAAAGGGGACGCTATTGTCCCAGAAGTCCTTGATCCTGGACTTTTGGTGTCCAGAACTGTGAAAGAATAAATTTCTGTGGTGTTAAGCCACTCAGGTCGTTGTACTTTGTTATGGCAGCCCTAGAAAAGAGTGACTGAGAGAGCAGTCACCTTGCACACAAGGTCATTCTGGATCTGGGCGAACCCTACTTCAATAACTAACTAGACCTAATTAGAACAAGATTTATTAGATCCTCTACATATGTTTACATACTTACTATCTTTTGATTTCAATGATAGCAACTTTACTTTGATACAACTATTGCTCTTGCAATTCTTTTTTTTTGTTTTT
>CAUYON010030277.1:0-13305 GCA_963573935.1 Arctocebus calabarensis
TGGAGTGTATCTAAGAATGTGAGATTTCAATGCTAAAAATTAAGAACATCGTGCCTATTTTGTTCTAGGTTTTCACAATTTTAAAATTTAGTCTTAACAGACCTCAAAATGGGAGAGAATATTTGCAGGTTATGCCTCCGAAAAAGGTTTCATAACCAGAATACACAGAGAACTCCAACGTATTAGCAAGAAAAGAACAAGCGATCCCATCTCAGGCTGGGCAAAAGACCTGAAGAGAAACTTCTCTAAAGAGGACAGGCACATGGCCTTCAGACACATGAAGAAATGCTCATTATCTATCCTTAATCATCAGAGAAATGCAAATCAAAACTACCTTGAGATATCATCTAACTCCAGTAAGATTTGCCCACATGATGAAATCCCAAAACCAGAGATGTTGGCGTGGATGTGGAGAAAAGGGAACACTTCTACATTGCTGGTGGGAATGCAAACTAAAACATCCCTTTTGGAAAGATGTTTGCAGAACACTCAGAGATCTAAAAATAGACTTGCCATTTGACCCTATAATTCCTTTACTTGGTATATACCCAGAAGTTCTCCTGGCACCTGATCCAAGATGTTTTCTATGGTGGTCTGCTGGCTCTGAATGCACAGAGGTGGGGCTGATATTCCAAAACACCCAACAGAAGGCACAACACAGTCACCAAATCTTGAGAATGGACCCTGGCTGCAGAGCAGAAGCAGGATTCAGGAAGCCTCCACTGCAGCAGACAGTAACTCAGCTATTGCTGGACTATGAGACATGACAACCTCAGGGGAGAATCTGGGATGCGAGAGCTGGGACTGTGGCTATTTGCCTCACGCATGTCATGATTTTAACAACTAGCATAGCCACAGTGGGTCCCCATTGAATACTAGTGCAGTTGTCAGGGAGCAGAGATTGAAAACACCTGATACTAAATATTATGTAAACACCTGATAGTGAACATTATGTATGACTGTATGTGGTTGGATAATAAGAATCCAGCTTTTTATGGGCCTGGGTCATGTAAGGAAGTCGGAATGTTCATGTCCACTGCTAATACTAATCAGTAGCATTTGCTATACAGAGAAGGTGAGAGCTTAAAAGGGGCCATCCTTGCCCAGCTGATACCATCAAGTCAACCACGACAAAGTTAGTGGAGATTCTCATCTTCCTTGTGCAGCAAAAGATTGATCAGCCTTGAGAATCGTATGATGTAGCTCTTTGCATATAGCTTGGGGGAAAGAGCTCAGCCTATAGAGATAGACTGGATTTCAACCATGGCTCAGTCTCTTACTAGCTGTGCCTCAGTCTCCTCATCTGTAAAATGGGGGTGCCAACCTCTATCTCATACGATATTTTGAGAGTTAAATAAGCAAGTGCACATCAAATGCTTGAGACCCAGTAAGTGCTCACTAAATGTTAGACATTATTATTAGCTGCAAGAAACAACCCACGAGGATTAGGATATTTCTAAAGAAAGAAGGCCAGAAAGGGAATTATATGTGTAATAATAACCTCTCTGGTCTGGAGACAAAATTCCTATTCCTACTCCACCCACGTTAAAGCTAGTTTCATCTTCAACACTCATTTCCTTTTCTTCTTTATGTCATGAGGGCCAAGTGAATATCTAAGTAAATTAGGTGATTAGACATTTTCTCTAACTCATAAAATGAGCTGATTTCCAAATGTTTGCCCCCAGGTTTGTTGATGTAATGAATACTTTCTACTAGTTATTTTAAAAAAGAATGAAGAAGAATGTGAGCTAGAGGCAAGTAGCATTTCTAACGTTAAAAGCAGGGGAGATTTTTACTTGATGGATGGGGTAGGATGGTATTATCGCTTATAAATACAGGATACTTCTTTATGAGGCGAAATTGTTCCAAATAAAGAAATAGAAAGCCTTTTTATGACTGTTGAGGATGGTATACCCAAATGGATAATGTTTTAAAACTTATAATGGGTTGCATGCCTAAAACTAAACTCTAAAATAAGACAGGCATTATAATTCTAAACAAGAGCATACTTGGTAATTACTATGAAGGAAAGACTGCTGGAGTGGCTCTGGCCTGGCCAAGGGCACAGGTCACAGCTCATATTGGCTGATGAAAACCACGCACCTGATCCTTCTCCTAATGTTTTTTGTTCTCCTCTATTCCCACTAAAGAATCCAGTGGATCCAAGGTGGGAATTAAGCAGCAAAATTCTTAATTGACGCTGAAAGACAACTGCATCCCTAACCTATTCACAAGGGCTTACTTTGATCACTGAAGTCTTATAGTTGCACTAAAGAATTTTATTCTGCCATGGGGACCAGGAAGAATATCTCCCCAACTTTGAGATAATCAAAGTTTCTCCTCCCTGATTTTGGCAAATATGGAGAGGCTGCTCTGAAAGAATTAAATCTGACAAGGGTTAGGGTGTGTGTCTCAAAGTGTTTACAGAACCCTGGAGGGGCTGTTAGGGCTTCTCTCTATACATAGCACAGGCATCTTTTAAGGTGAGTCTAGCTGCTATAACAAACCCCAGAATGAGGACTGGCAAGAGCACAATAAAAGTTTATTTCCCTCTCAAAGTCTAAATGGTAGTTACTGATTAGACACAGCCTCCTTCATCTTGTGCTTTGGAATACATTCAATATGTAGCTTTAGAGTTTTCCTAGCTTGTCTGCATCAAGCCAAAGGTAAAGGAAATAACACTGAGATCCAATCAGAAACTTTTATGGGCCAAGTCATTTCTGCTTACATTCCCTTGGCAAGAACACAATCATATAGCCAGACATTACTGCAGGAAAGGCAAAGAAATATGGTGAAGTTGTGGGCTCTGGGAAGAAGACGAAGCAGTTTGACGAGTAACTAGGTGGTTTCTGTATGTAGATTACATCACTGTCCCTTCTTTTTCCCCTTCTTTCATGGCCTTTGCCATAAAAGCTGGCAGTGGTGGTGGCACACTTCTCTTCCTCAGACCTTTCAGTACAGTCATAAGACATGTTTTGACAAGGTTGAGGCAGCTGTTATAGTTTACAGGTTGCAAGCCTTGGCTTTGAAAGACCCTAAATGTGCTTTCTCTGCCTCTCTCATCCCAACGAGGGGAGCATACCTAGGCTAGTCTGCTAGTCTCAGGAGACACATCAGAGACATGGAGCATAACCAAGTCTCTCTGTCTAGCCCAGTCCAGGTCAAACCACCCTTAGCTGACCTCAGATCCATGAGAATAATCGTTTCAAGCCAATGCGTTCTGGCATGGTTTGTTAAGCAGCAGATTTTGTCAATATCTGTTACATTCTGCTGATCACGACTCAACAATTTGGTTTTTTAAACTGTAAAACAAAAATCTACAACAGTTTCACTCTAGATATCACAATTAAAGAGTCTCTCCTTCCCTTCAAGTCTCATTTAAAAAGCATCCATATAGTACAAAATTTAGCTAAAATTATATTTACTCAATTCCAGATTACTTAACAATTTGGGGAACACTAAACTGGAACACAAGTATTTGCTTCTAACTTCCCACAATGACAGTTTTAAGTTTGGGTGGAGGAACTAATGCATTGTTGCTGCTGTAATACCAAATAATATGGTTCTACTTAGCATCATTCTAATATGCAATCTTAATATATGTGCTAAAGAAAATTTTTATAATGATACAATAAAAATAGAAGCATTATTTCCCCTAAAAGCTCCAAAAGTTCCCATGAATAAAGTTGATTCCCATAATCAAGTTCATTCATTCACTCAACAGACAGTGCTTCAATGCAATTATAGGCAGTTTCCAAGTTACAAACATCTGACTGATGTACTACTCCCACTTATGAATGGAGGATATTACAGGTAATAGACAAATTTACCTGCTCCGACTTACATACAAATTCAACTTAAGAACAAACCTACAGAATCTCTTGCATTTGTAACTGGGGGACTGCCTGTACTAAGCCTCTGCAAAGTTTCTAGAAAGATCAACAAGGAGACACATTCTGATTAGTTAATGGCCAGCCAGTGATATGAGTAATAGGTGTCCACCTGGTTACAATTAGGTATAAGGGGGACAGGGAGAAGAAGACAGAAAGAATAAAAGAAGGAAGAAAAAATGGAAGTGGCACAACACAAGCATGGCTGTAGGACCAAGGAGCAGGCAGATCTCAGAAAAAAAGCACACGAGGAAAACAGGCTCCTCAAAACATACCTACTTCAGGTACCTAGCATGGGTTACAGTACTCTAGGCAGAGACCATAGTATATGCAAGATCCTAGAGCAAAGAGACTATGCTTCTGTTGTTAGCCTTCAATGCCCTTCCATCCTTTATTGTTCTTCATGTGATCATTTACTATTCCCCAGTACTCAAGAATGAATGACACATCCCTCCTATGTATTTCTGAGCTCCCTTGATTTACCCCCTCCTATTATTTATCAAACTATGTAGAAATTGCCTGTGTACAACTCTGTATCCCCCATTAGCATGTAAGTTCCATGCGGAGCAAGGACTTTGTCTATTTTGTTTATCCATTGCATTCCTAGTGCTACCGGCACAGTTCCTGACATTCAGCAGGCATTCAGTGAGCAGTACCAAAGTCATAAGCGTAATTTACCTACATACCTTTGTACTTGAGGAATCGTGACTATCTACCCAATAGATTCATGCATTTGCAAATATTTCATTCACTCTCAGTCTGTTTCAGGGGGTTTACTTTTTACTTTAATTCCCTGAAAAGCCTTGGAGATTCTGAATCCAAATATTAAAACATACCTGAATAAATAAAATTTTTAAATACACCATAAGTTCTTGTCATCCTTGATTAACTTTGAGAATATCTCCACTGATATGATGATCATAATTGCCATTTCATTTTCATACATTATTTATCCATGTAATTAAGAAATGAATAAAATGACATATAAGAAATTAAGTTACAATGTATTTTCTCTGGTGATTTCATGAATTATAATAGCTATACTTCCTTTTGAAGTATCTAAATGTTTATGTCCCTGGGGGATTAGTCATTTACTTGAAAGATAATATAATCTGTGGGAGAATGTGGCTTTTCTGATTATAAAAGTAAAACTCTTTTACAGAAACTTTGGGGAAAAAACAATAATAATGAAATATATAGAAGATTGGATTAAAATAGTGAACTAAGAACATTTCCACTCTAATTCAAAATCCCTTGAAATGGTAGAAATGTACTACTTTTAAAAGATAAACACATACACTCCTAGAAAAGCAAAGGGCATGGCATCAAGAGATTAGAGAATTCTGCAAAACAGAAAGCAATACAATTAGATGACTGGCAAAGATGTGCTCATCCAGAAGCACAAATTAGGAGAAGGCTACTGTAGAAATAGAGCATTTCACATGCCACACTAGCTCAAAGCCCACAGATACCAAGAGCAATAAGAAGCATAGGGGCAATTAATTTTAAAGCTGTTTTTAAGACAAGAGGACCAGTCTGTCTGGAAAGAGCAGTGGCCGGTCTGTTTGGAAAGGGGTCCTGGGAATGGGATGGAACTGGGGAAGAGAAGAACAGATTTATAAATATCCCTGAAAGATGACAAGGAGTGCAGCAGGAAGAAACTGAGCAGGGAATCTCACTACTCCAGTATGGATTCTCATAATAAACCTAGGCCAAGAGCTCCCTAAATTGGGTCTTCTGACTCTAAAGACCCTCTTCCATGTCTTACAATTTGTAAGCAGGGAGGTCTCTCAAGCACTTTAACTATTCCTTTCCCAGAGGGACAAGAATTCCTCCACTTAAAAGACAAGCTTCCTATACATACTACTTACTCACAAACCACCCCAAGTCAAAGTAAGGATACTTTTTCAAAAATAAAATATTGACCATCATTATCAGCCAGTATCTAGTTAGAAGACAGAAATTATACCACTTGTTTGAACAGAAAATTTAATATGAGGAAGTGCTAACTAGAAAGGAAGAATTACTACGCAATTGAAAAGGAAAATAGAGAATTCTAACCCAAGTATCCACTAACTAAGGAGTGGATAACAAAATGAAGTATATATGCACACACACAATGGAGTATTATTCAGCCTTGAAAAGGAAGTACTGATTTATATAATAACATGGATGAACCTTGAAGACTTTCTGCTGAGCGAAATCTGCTAGTCATGAAATGATGAATATTGTATGATTCCTCTTCTACAAGGTTCCTAAATTAGTCAAATTTATATAGACTGAAAGTAGAATAGGATTTGCCAGGGTCTTGGATGAGGGAGATTGGGTAATTGGGTACAGAGTTTCAGTTTTGCAAGATGAAAAGAGTTCTGGATGTTGATGCACAGCAGTGTGAATGTACATAACCCAACTGAATGGTTCACTTAAAAATGGTTGAGGTGGTACATTTTATGTTCTGTATATTTACCACAATTTTTTTTTCACTTTTTAAAATTTTAACAATTAAAAAATATAGGAGAACTCTAAGGCATCATGGAGGTAGCTAGTACAGGAAACAGCTACCAACTCAAAGGCTGGAGATAAATAAAGAAGAACTTGGAATTTAAAAAACTTAGAAACTTAAAGGAAGGGACCTAAGAATCTGAGACCCAGATGTCAAGGAGGGGGCCATAGGTGGTTGGTGCTGGTATGTAAGAGATGGGCCATCATGAGACTGGTTATACAAGTGTTGGAAAACTGCACACTGGCTTCAGCTGGGAGGAAGAAACTTCAAGTGACTCTCACAGGAAGAGGACAAAAACAGAAAGAAGCAAGTCCTTTCTTTCTCCTCCAGCCTCTCTGTTTTCCTCTTACACCCCCTAAAAGCATAAACTAGCATGAAGTCAGCTGAAAAGTAGTTTGAAGTGTCCCAGATCCAGCATTACAAACCCAAATACCAAGGAGTATATTTGAGCTCAGAATAACTGACCCAAACATTAAAGAATATGACAGCTTAGAGGAAGAAAAACTTTCCTCTGCCCTCTTAGGTTCTTTAACAGGGGTTTGCAAATTAGACTAAAAAAAGACAGATTAACAGATTTGCATGGCTGAGAAAAGCATGCAAATTTTGTTTGATGTATTAATAATTTAAGTTTTACATGCATAGAGCCTTTATACAAAAGAAGTAAGACATAAAGGAGTGGTTAAACTTAGGGAGATTATATACCATTTTAACAGAGGTTGATAAATTGTGGAAACAAGACAAAAGGAAATGAGCTTGGGCTTCTATGGGAGGTAAATTGTAGGAAGCTAATAGGGGAAACTAAAGGATGAGAAGGGTTGCCTTAGTATGGTTTGTTGTGCAGACCTGTCTCAGTCCCGACTTTCTGTCTGCATTGAGAATTGCTGTTTCCCCCTTATTACAGAAGAGGGAAAGGGGAACACCTTCAAGAGGGAAATTTATGTCTTTCTTTTAGAAGCATAGTAAGAAGGCAAAGAGCTCTTTCTGCATTTGCTACTTCTTGTAGAGGATGTAGAAGAATGCAGAAATTGTTCAGCTGGAGCATCTACTTCCATGGCAGTTTCTCCCACTTCCAAATTAGGACTTGATGGGACAGTAGGAAGAGTTGAAACATCTGACTGACTCGTTCCACCTCTGGGTCAAGATCTTCCTCTTCCTCTATTGCTTTGGGCAACGTCACTTGCTTCTTCAAACCATCTTGATAACATATCAGACATTCTGCATCAATGACACATTTGGACTTTGGTCTCCATCTCTTTCTTGTTCACTCTCAGGTCTTGCTCTGGGTCCAGTATCTGACCAATCACCACAAAGTCTCAAACGTTTAACTGGAGGCTGTCGTAACTCTTCTCTTCTCTCTTCTGCAGAAGGAGTTTTATGTTCTCGTGCTGTATCCTCTTTGGGGTCAAAAAGTTACATCTAATGAGTAACTAACAAGAATCTCTTGACCATCTTCAATGTAACACAGAGATGTCACTCTGCAGGACTTATTATTAAGATGAGAAGGGATAAAACGGGCAACCATTCCAGTAGTCCCTCGGCCTGCATAATTCCCTGTAGCTCTTGTGCCCAGCATTCGCCAATCATATATTCGTACTGAGCTATCAGAACAACCAACAGCAAGATAATATGGTATTGGTGGACAAATAGCTACCGACGTGGCAGCACGTCGACAATTAATTAAAATATCCTACAAAGACAACATAATACCAGTTACACAGAACTATACTATAGGAGAGATAACACTATATCTAAAACATATTCCCTTTAGAAATTAGAAAAAATAACCAGAAATCCTAATCCTCAGTGTGACAATGGAAAAACAATATGGTTTTCTTTTCATTTATTTTTCAGGTTTCTACTAGAAATCGTTTCTAACACATTTGGCCTATACAAAAAACATATATATATATACACTCAGTTATATTCCTTCTTAGCGATTTATCACTCTAAGAAAAACACTTTTTCTTTACAGTTTGCTATATAGCTACAAAATTGATTGATTCCTACTGTAAGATTGTACACCTTCCTTACAAACCAATCAAAGTAAGAAAACATATGTAGAAATGCTAAACTTAGAGATTAGTATTTCCTATGTAATGAATCACAAAGTCATTAATACCAGTAAAAATGCCTGCTATTACTGTTTCATTTGATAGTAAAGACGGATTTATAATCTACCTTTGTCTATGATAAGTATTGATGATTATTCTTTATGGTATTCATAATATTTTTCTTTTCTTTCTTGTTTTTTTTTTGGAGGTAAGACTCTTACTTTGTTTCCCTAGGCCACGGAGTCGGCCTAGCCCACAGCAGCCTCAAACTCCTGGGTTCAACAATCCTCCTGCCTCAGTCTCCTGAGTAACTGGGACTACAGGTGCCTGCCACAGTACCCAGCTAGCTTTTCTATTTTTAGCAGAGACAGGGTCTCACTCATGCTCAGGCTGGTCTTGAACTCCTGAGCTCAAGAAATCCTCCCACTTCGGCCTCCCAGAGTGCGAGAATTACAGGCATGAGCCACTGTGCCCAGCAGGTATTCATAATGTTTTAATTATTATTAAAATACAATCAAATATTAACTAATTTTAAAATTTTATAATTTTCTCGTAAAAGTTTTATTAACTTGGCTCCTTGTCAGCGCCAAAAATTATGTACTCACATACATACAAATCCTGCAAAAGACAGAAGCATTAAGAACATGTAAGAGCTATTACTGTATGTATATAATCTTAAGGTAATCTGTTGGTTCCATACTTTGTCTTTTTTTTTTGACAGTGAGACTCAGTAGAGTACCATGGCATCATAGCTCACAGTAACCTCGGACTCTTGGGCTCAAGCGATTCTCTTCCCTCAGACTCCCCAGCTGGGACTACAGGTGCCCCCCACAATGCCCAGCTATTTTTAGAAATGGAGTCTTGCTCTAGCTCAGGCTGGTATCAAACTCGTGAGCTCAAGTGATCCGCCTGCCTCAGCCTTACAGGCTTGAGCCACCATGCAGAACCTCCAAACTGTTTTTCTAATCACTCTAGCCATGTTTTGAAATTCATTTATATTATGCTTTATTAACCTTACAACATTACACTTATTAAATGCCTTTCATAATTCTAAGCTTTCAGCAGTTAAGAATTACTCTATTTAACAGTTTTTCTTTTATACTCTCTGCCTCTATTCACTTTTATATATAACAGAGAAGTTTTATTAGGAGTACTTTTCCTTCTCATCAGACTTGTTTTCTTATTTTCATGGGGTTTGTGTTTAGAAGAAAGCATAATTAAATTCTACTATATGTAGTACTATACATTAAAACACAGTTTAAAAGAATTTGAAATAAAATTTAGTGGTCACCACTTACTAAGAAATATAGATACCAAATTTCCCTAATAGCCTAATAATTTAAACCTGTTTCTGCCTACAATGCTTTCCAATTATATGTATATATACATACATAACAAAAATGGATTAAAATGGTATGTTTACATTTTTTTCAATTTTTCCTTTTCTGCTTCAAACATATCAATCTTTTTACCTCTAGAGCAAGTTAACTATGATAACTGGTTGAGTCAGCAAGTATCTAAACTGATTACTAGTGATTTTTTGGAACTTTGAGTAAAAATGTGTTGAATAATACTTCTTATTTTAGTTACAATATTAAAATGATGTAAGAAAAAGTTAATGTGAACTCAATAATGTATGAGAGAAAAACACTTGGAATTAGATGTCTGGGTTCAAAAGACTGATTTCTCCCATCTTTTACTACACAAAAGTTGAAATAGCATTAAATATTAAATAACTGTAATATCGGTTATTAAATATGAATGATTTTTTTGATATGGAAACACATGGTATCTTATTATTCCTTAAAAAAAAAAAAAGATAGCATATGATTCTTGGTTTAAAAGACAAGGGAGAAGAAGACATTAAAACTACCACAAACTTTTATTACTTCTATTGGGTGAAGTCAAAATTCTCTCTACGAATAAATGACATCTATAGATAAACTCTATTATAGAGTGTATACTGAACATTTCATTAATATATATTAAATGCACAAAGTATAAGTCAACTTCTGTATTAACATTTTAATATTAAAAATTATGATTATAAAATATATGGTTGATAAAAATTTTTACAAAACAAAAATTTAAAAATTTACTCATAATCACCCAGATAACTTAGTGTCCAATTTTAATTATCACATTAATTTTTCTCACTTGTACAAAAATTGGATTCTTACATCTTTGCAATCTTCTTTTGTGCAGCTAGTTTTGATGCGTGTATCAAACCACCTAACAGTTCCATCTTCACCACAAGAAAGAAAAGTGTAAGGGTCATTTGGTACAGTCATAATCTGAAAGTGAAAGCAAACATACAGATAAACATACTGAACATTTAAACAGATGGCTCTGAAGAAACATTCCTACTATTTCACCAAATGATTACAGTAAAGGCAACAAAAACAAAAGTCTTAATTACTTAAGACTTACCAAAATATGATTCGAAATGTACAATACAGATAGAAACACACAAGAAGTAATAATTGAACTAATATGATTCATTACTTTGAAGATCAGAATCAAAATAACTTCAGACGAAATTAACTCAAATTATAAACTTTCAACAAGCTTGACAAGAAAGATTCTCCCTTAAGTAGCTGTTCAAATTCTAATTTTTACATTTTCTGAATTTGAATTTATAACTATTATATATATGTAAGAAAATTAGCTTCTCTAATGATGAAGAAAACTGTGTGATGCTGAAATTCACATAAACTGACCTCTTAAAATTATTTTTTAATGGTGATGATGGTTACACAGCAATGTGAATGTACTTAATACTACTGAAATTATACTCAAAAATTTTAGTTAAAATAGGAAATTTTCTATTTTACCACAGTATTATTTTAAATATTCCTGTATCAAGTTCTAATCTAACATTGACAGTATTGTTAAGTTGAGGCCCTCTGTGAACCCAGCCTCAACAAGTTCTCCTTTCTCTCTATCTCTACAAGTAAACAGTACCAAACTTGGGTATTTAGCATTTCCCACATATGGTACCTAAACAATGTAAGGTATGTTCTTTTTTGTTTGTTTTTTGTCTTTTTTTTTTTTTTTTTTAGAAAGAGTCTTATTTTATCATTCTCACACAGTGCTATGCCATCACAGCTCATAGCGACGTCAAACTCTTGGCTCAAATAATTCTCTTGCCTCAGCCTCCCAAGTAGCTGGAACCACAGGTGCCTGCCACAACAACTGGCTATTTTTAGAGACGAGGTCTTGCTTTGGCCTAGGCTGGTCCTGAACTCGTGAGCTCAGGTAATCCACCTGGCTTGGCTTCCCAGAGTGCTAGGATTACAGGTGTGGGCTACCAGACCTGGTCGAAAGGTATATTCTTTTTTTTTTTTTTTTTTTTGAGACAGAGCCTCAAGCTGTCACCCTGGATAGAGTGCCGTGTCATCATAGCTCACAGCAACCTCCAATTCCTGGGCTCAAGCGAGTCTCTTGCCTCCGCCTCTCAAGTAGCTGGGACTACAGGCGCCTGCCACAACGCCTGGCCATTTTTTCATTGCAGCCGTCATTGTTGTTTGGCAGGCCCAGGCTGGATTCGAACCTGCCAGCTCAGGTGTACGTGGCTGGCGCCTTAGCCTCCTAAGCCACAGGCGCAGAGCTGAAAGGTATATTCTTATGTTTGAAATAATGTACATGTGAAAAAGTGCTCAAACCCATTAGTTTTCAAGGAATCACAAATTAATACCACAAGAAAATACCACTATACTTCACTAGAATGATTAAAATGAAAGACACTAATAATATGAAGTGTTGACCAGGATGTGAAACAACCGGAACAATCACACATTGTCAATGGGATTATAAAATGGTACAATCACAACGGAAAACCATATCACAAAACTGTTATCAGTCAAAACTGATCACATCTCTGCTACAATCAAGCAGTTACACTAAAAATAAATGCCTGCGTAGGGGCATCTAAAGACATGTACTAGAATGTTCATAGCAGTACTATTCATATTAGCCAAGTAAGTGAAACAACTCAAATATCCAACAAAAGAGAGGGATCAGAAATTGTGATCTATTTCTAAATGTGCAATAATAATGAACAAACCATTATTATTCACAGCAACATAAACAAATATCACAAACCTTCTGTGTGAACAAAGCAAGACACAAAAGAAAGCACACAATAATGATTCCCATTTATATAAAGTTCAAAAAAAGGGACAAAACTAACCTTTGCTGTTAGGATATTGAAAATGGTGACTCCTATGGGGGGCAGAAAAGACCTACTGGGTGCTGTTTCTTATTCAAAGTGTAAATGTATAATTTATTTTGTGAAAATAAATCAAGTTATACACACATGAAGTCCAACAATTAAGTTCACGAACTCATCCTAGAAAAAGTGCTACATTACTCACTGCTGAAACATCATTCTGGTTACCTTCAAAGTACTCCCCTTGGGAAGCTATGTGCCAACACTAGTGCCTAGTCTACCCTTTGAAGCAACTTTGGAACTCTTTTTCTGGAATGGCCATCAGAGCTGTGTCATTGTACAAGGTTTGTGAACTCATCCTAGAAAAAGTACTTTGAAGGGTGGACCAGGCATTGACGTTGGTACATCTAGATAGTCAATAATTTCTATGCATGACACATATCTATACATACACACATCTATACATGCATACTCTCTTATACCAAAGCATATACACTTACTTATGTATCATATGTATAATTATAATATCATACCTCATAGGTAGTTCCATAATGGCACGTAAATTGGCATTGTCTGTTGGTTTCTGCATCTTGTTCAACATTGGTATAAAATATTACTCCATCTCCAGAGCAGGATACAATCTGCTTATCATTTGTGCATGGTAGAAACTTTGCACTAAATATATTTGCT
>CAUYON010030279.1:0-17887 GCA_963573935.1 Arctocebus calabarensis
TGTACGTGGCTGGCACCTTAGCCACTTGAGCCACAGGCACCGAGCCTAAAAGGATTATTAATAAGGGAATATTATGAACAGTTTTGAGGCAGTCAAATCAATATTTTATTTATTTATTTATTTTATTTTTTTAACAAGTGAACAGTTTATTTATTTATTTATTTATTTATTTTTTGGTAGAGACAGAGTCTCACTTTATCGCCCTGGGTAGAGTGCCGTGGCGTCACACTGCTCACAGCAACCTCCAGCACTTGGGCTTAAGCGATTCTCTTGCCTCAGCCTCCCGAGTAGCTGGGACTACAGGCGCCCGCCACAGCGCCCAGCTATTTTTTTTTGTTTGTTTGTTTTTTGCAGTTCGGCCGAGGCCAGGCTTGAACCCGCCACCTTCGGTATATGGGGCCGGCGCCCTACTCGCTGAGCCACAGGAGCCGCCCCACAAGTGAACAGTTTATTAAGAATTAAACAAAGGTATGATGTGATGCAGTACAAGCAAGACACTATAGTACTACTCACACAAAAACTTAAATTTCACCTCAAAAAAAATTACAAGACAAAAGAGAAAGCAATTTCACTGTTATAAAATAAGGTATTTCATGCAAAGTATTAACTCATGCAGAGTTAATCAATATTTTAAATAAAATGAGCAAATTCTTTTTTTTTTTTTTTTTGAGACAGAGCCTCAAGCTGTCACCCTGGATAGAGTGCTGTGGCATCACAACTCACAGCAACCTCCAATTCCTGGGCTCAAGCGAGTCTCTTGCCTCCGCCTCCCAGGTAGCTGGGACTATAGGCGCCCGCCACAATGCACAGCAATTTTTTTAGTTGCAGCCGTTATTGTTGTTTGGTGGACCCAGTTTGGATTCGAACCTGCCAACTCAGGTGTACGTGGCTGGCACCTTAGCCCATTGAGCCACAGGCGCCGAGCCAATGAGCAAATTCTTGAAAGATATAAACTATTAAAGCTGACTTAAGAAGAAATAGATAAGCCTATATCTATTAAAGAAATTGAATTTATGATT
This sequence comes from Arctocebus calabarensis, assembly GCA_963573935.1. Classification (NCBI taxonomy): domain Eukaryota; kingdom Metazoa; phylum Chordata; class Mammalia; order Primates; family Lorisidae; genus Arctocebus; species Arctocebus calabarensis. Next base: position 1,020 of record CAUYON010030279.1, read on the forward strand.
GAAAATCTTACAAAAATAGCTCTAGGCCCAAATGACTTCAGTGGTGAATTCTAACAGTGAGAAAGAAGCAATTCTATTACACAAACTCTACTAAAGAAAGTAAAAGAAGATGAGGTGTGGTGGCTCATGCCTGTAATCCTAGCACTCTGGGAGGCTGAGATGAGTGGATTGCCTGAGTTCATGAGTTGGAGACCAGCCTCAGCCAGAGTGAGACCTCGCCTTTAAAAATAGCCAGGTGTGGCAAGTGCCCATAGTCCCAGCTACTTGGGAAGCTAAGGCAAGAGGATCGCTTGAGCCCAAGAGTTTGAGATTGCTGTGAGCTATGGTGCAACGGTACTCTACCGAGGGCAACAAATTGAGATTCTATCTCAAAAAAAAAAAAAAAAAAAAAAGAAGAAGAAGAAAGAAAGAAAGTAAAAGCAAAGGGAACATTTGCTCACCCATTTTATCAAGTCAGCAATTCTTTCATACCAGGAAGGACCATATGTTATAAGAAAAGGGAATTCCAGATTATTAGCCTTCATGAAGAGACCCCAAAATATTAGCAAATTGAACTCAGCAGTATACAAAATGAATAATCTTGAGTAACTGGGGTTTATTCCAGAAATATAAACCTGGTTTAACGTTTGAAAATTGGTCACTGTAATTTACCACACTAACAGATTAAAAAAGAAAAACTGTATCATTGTATCAGTTGGTTCAGAAAAAGCATTTGACAAAATTCAATATCCATTTATGATATTCTCAGCAAACTAAGAATAGAAAGGAACTTACTTAACATGGAAAAAGAGGGCAGTGCCTGTGGCTCAGTGATTAGGATGCCTGCCCCATATATCAAGGGTGGAAGGTTGGAACCCATCCCTGGCCAACTGCAACAAAAAATAGCCAGGTGTTGTGGCAGGCACCTGTAGTCCCAGCTACTGGGAAGGCTGAGGCAAGAGAATCACTTAAGCCCAAGAGTTTGAGGTTGCTGTGAGCTGTGATGTCATGGCACTCTACTGAGGGCGACAAAGGGAGACTTTTATCTCTAAAAAAAAAAATAAATAAAGTAAAAAAAGAACATCTACCCCAAGCAGCTAGTATCATGCTTAGTATTGGAAGAATCAATATATTGCTTCTAAAATTGGGAACAATAAAAGGTTGTTTGCTCTTATTACTTCTTTTTTTTTTTTTTTTGAGACAGTGTTTTACCATGTCACTCTGTTTTTTTTTTTTTTTTTGAGACAGAGCCTCAAGCTGTCACCCTGGATAGAGCGCCATGGCATCACAGCTCACAGCAACCTCCAATTCCTGGGGTCAAGTGAGACTCCTGCCTCTGCCTCCCAAGTAGCTGGGATTACATGCGCCCGCCACAACACCCGGCCATTTTTTGGTTTAGCCCTCATTGTTGTTTGGCGGGCCCGGGCTGGATTCAAACCTGCCAGCTCAGGTGTATGTGGCTGGTGCCTTAGCCTGTTGAGCCACAGGCGCCGAGCCACCATGTCACTCTTGATAGAGTGCTGTAGCATCACAGCTCACAGCAAACTCAAACGCTTGGGCTTAAGCAATTCTGTTGCCTCAGCCTCCCAAGTAGCTGGGACTACAGGTGCCCACCACAACGTCTGGCTATTTCGTTGTTGTTGCTGTACTTGTTATGGTTGATTTTAGCAGGCTGGGCCAAGTTTGAACCCGCCAGCCTCGGTGTATGTGGTTGGCGCCAGAACCACTGTGCTATAGGCGCCAAGCCATGCTCTTACTACTTCTATTTAATATTGTTCTGGAAGACCCAGGTGGAACAGTAAAATAAGAATTAGAAATGAAAGACATATAAAGTAGAGAAGAGGAAGTAAAACAATCTTTATTTGTAGATGACATTGTCTGTGTAGAAAATAAGGGATCTATCAAAACTTTATTAGAGCTAATAAGTGAATTTAGTATAGTGTGGGATATAAGGTCAGTATACAAACATAAGTTATATTTTGTGTAATAACAATGAATATTTATAAATTGAAATTTTAAAAACAACATTTAAGATGGCATCAAAACAAAATATAGGATGGAGACTGGCAAACTATGGCCTATTTTTGTAAATAATGCTTTACATTAATTGTACCATGGCCATACCCTTATGTTTACATATTGTATTGTATATAGCTTTATTGATGTAATGGCAGAAGTGAATATTTGTGATAAAGAATGTAAGTCCCATAAAGCTGAAACTATTATCTGGCCCTTTACCAAAAATATTTGTTGAACCCAAATATAGAAGAGCTTTATGACCTCAAGATGGGAGGTGGGGAGGATACCATATCTTACAAATAGAAAACATGAACTGTAAGGAAAAATAATCTTCTTCATCAAAATTAATAACATGTTCATCAAAAGGTAGAGTGAATGATAAAACAAGTCCTCAAGAATGGAAAGAAGTATTTGTAATACATAGGAAGAGTCTATAAAGAAATCGTACAAGTGAATGAGAAGAAGACAAAGTAGAAAAATGTGCCTAAGACTAGATCAGGCCCTTGATAAAAGTAGAAACCTAAATGCCCGGAAAATATTTTTATATTTAACCTCATTAGGGATCAAAGCATAATAAGGCAACAATGAAATACCATTAAACATTCACCAGACTGGCAGAAGAGAAAGTGTTATAAAATTGATTACATAAAAAAAGAAAGCTGCTGCTTCACGGCCACGTCAACAAACCATCAACAGACTAATTTACAAAAAATATACATTTATAAAGAATTCTTCCAAATTTGTAAGGAAAAGATTAATAATCCAATAGAAAAATAGGCAAAGGATATGAAAAAGAAACACAAATGAGTTTTAAGAGATGCATGGGCCAGGCATTTATGTAATCCCAGTATTTTGGGAGGCTGAGGCAGAAGGATCTCTGGAGGCTAGGAGTTTGAGACTAGCCTGGGTAATGTAGTGAGACCCTATCTCTGCAATTTTTTTTTTTAAACTAGCCAAGCGGGCAGCGCCTATGGGTCAAAGAGTAAGGCGCTGGCCCCATGTACGGAGGGTGGCAGGTTTGAGCCCGGCCCCAGCCAAAACTGCAAAAAGAAAAAAAAACTAGCCAAGCATGCTGGCCTATAATCCTAGCTATTTAGGAGGCTGAGGCATAAGGATCACTTGAGCCTAGGAGTTTAAAGTTGTAGTGAGCTCTGGCACTAGCCCACAGAGATACATGAAAGATGGTATACTTTCTTTTAATAATAAGAGAAATGCAAATTGAAACTAAAGTGAGATGTCATATTTCACTCGTCAGATTGGCAAAATGTCAGAAAGTTGAACAATACCATATGGTGAAGTTGTATGTGAACAGTCAATCTTATATGCTGCTGGTAAGCATATAAACTTGTACAACCTCTGTGGAAAGCAAAGCATCAATATTTATTAAATTATAAATGTGCTTTTCTGTGACATAGCAGTTCTTGTCTTAGGTTATATAAAGAAACTACCCTTATCATTGTACAAATGACCTCCATGTTGCCAAATCCAGGGGTTAGTTCTCATCTTAGTTGACCTCTGAGTAGCATTTAACCTTGTTGATCATTCCCTCCTCCGTGAAACATTTTGCTTGGCAGCTTTTTTTTTTTTTTTTGAGACAGAGTCTTACTACTTTGCTCTCAGTAGAGTGCAGTGGAATCACAGCTCACAGCAACCTGAAACTTTGCGGCTTAAGCAATTCTCTTGCCCTAGCCTCCCAAGTAGCCAGGACAGGTGCCTACCACAATGCCAAGCTATTTTATTGATTGATTGATTGATTTAGATTCTCTAAGCCTCCCAAGTACCTGGGACTACCGGTGCCTACCATAATGCCAGGCTATTTATTTATTTAGACAGAATCTTGCTATGTCATCCTTGGTAGACGTGGCATCACATCTCGCAACAACCTCCAACTCTTGGGCTTAAGTGATTCTTTTGCCTCAGTCTCCTGAGTAGCTAGGATTACAGGCGCTCACCACAACACCTGGTTATTTTGTTGTTGTCCTTATTGTTGTTTAGCAGGCCTGGACCAGGTTCAAACCTGGCAGCACTGGTGCATGTGGCCAGACCCTAACCGCTAAGCTGTGGGCACCAAGCCTCGCTTGGCTTCTTGTATGCCCCACTCTTGGTTTTCTTTCTTCCTCACTAGTTGTTTTTCTCAGACTCCCTTTTTTTGGATCCTTTAAAACAGTAAAGAGTCTTAGGCCACTAGTGAGCCAGACTAGTTCTGTATGTGATTTCATCTAACCCTAAATTCCACATACTGCCAAATGTTAATCTCCAGCTGTGACCTCTGTATAAATCACAGACTTATCTCTCCAACTGTGTGTTGAATAGATACCTCATACTTAACACATGGAAAATTAAACTAGTATTCCTCCTCAAGACCTGCTCCTGTCATTGTCTTCCCCTTTCATTCTTTTGCCCAGACCAAGGCATTTTAGTCATCTTTAGCTTTCTCCTTTTTCTCATTCCCCATGTCAGGAATTCTGTTAGCTTTAGCCATGAAAGTAGAGTTGGCATGTTATCTCTTCTCTTTGCCCCACTGCTACCTCATTAGTATAGGCTCAGGGGTGTCCAACTTTTTTTTTCTTTTTGCCACCTGTTGGAAGAGTAAGAGTTGTCTCAGGCCATACATTAAATGCATAAACACCAGCGAAAGCCAGTGAGCAAAAGAAAGGTCTGCATACTTTTTGCGATATCCAACACTACAGATGAGAGAAAAAACAAACAGCTCTAAAATAATTTGCATGGCGCTGATGGAATGCATGTTGGAATCCATTTTCATTTCTCTCCTTGGATTATTACATTGTCTCTACCTGGTCTCTTATCCCATCCTTGCTCTACTTACAGTTTGTTCACTACACTACACCATGACTAACTGTTAAAACATATACATCTAGGTGTTTGCTCAAAACTCCTTAGGGGTGTTCTTTTCTCTTGGGTAAGACCCCAAGTCTTTACCTTTTTATCTTGTTCTTTGAGGCCTTATGTGGCACTCTGACCTTTTTTACTTAGACCATCCAGTTACATTGTTGCCTCTGGGCAGAGCCTTTCCTAGGGAGGCTGTGTTTGGAATATCCTTTCTCTAGAGAAAGCCAAAGCTTGTTTCCTCACTTTGATCTGGATTAGATCTCTACTCAAGTACCATTTGTTGTGAGAGACATTCTCTGACACTCTCCACCCTACACAATCTTTTTCAAAGTGTATTGTGTTAATTTCTGCCTCCATAGTTAACCTTATTTATAGTACCTATGGTCACTTGACATTATTTTTTATTATATTATTTATTGTCTTCTGCTAGATTGTATATCGCACAAGAATAGCGCCTTTGTTTTGCTCATTGAAATATTAGCAGCACCTAGAGCAGTGATTGGCATGAATAAGGCGGTCAGTGAATGAATATATGAACCTACTAGTAGGTTTACTTGTGGAAAAACAGTTCATGTGTTTATTGTAGCATTGTTTTTTTTTGCTTTTGTTTTTTGAGACAGAGTCTCATTTTGTCACCCTAGGTAAAGAGCTGTGGCATCACAGCTCACAGTAACCCCAAACTCTTGGGTTTAAGTGATTTTTCTTGCCTTAGCCTACTAAGTAGCTGGGACTACAGGCGCCCGCCACAACACCCAGCTATTTTTTTGTTGCAGTTGTCATTGTTACTTACCAGGCTTGGGCCAAGTTCGAACCCTCTAGCCTTGGTATATGTGTCTGGCGCTGTAACCACTGTGCTATGGGCACCAAGCCTGTAGCATTGTTTTTAAGAGCAAAAGGGCATTTCTAAATGCCCAAAATGTCCATTTTAATCATTAAATTAATTATGCTGTGACCATATAATAAAGTCCCTAGTAATTACCATATCTTTTCATTTATATGAATCCAGAACTGGAATAAATCTGTATTTATTTATATCCATGATAGAATATCTCAAGAAGTTCCTCTGAGGACACAAGTGAGAGAAAAGACTTGCTTTTTACTGTGTCCTTTTGTACCATTTAAACATACTCAGTGTGTACTACTGAAAAATAGATTTTTTTCTTTCTTTCTTTTTTTTTTTTTTTTATTTTTGGTGATTCATTGAGTGTTCAAGAAACCAGGTTACACTGATTTCATTTATTATGTAAAGTCCCTCTTACAATCGTATTTTGCCCCCAAAAAGTGTGGCACACACCAAGACCCAACCCCCCTCACTCCTTCCCTCTCTCTGCTGTTCCTTTCCCCACCCCTCCCTCATTCTTTCTCTCTCTGCTCTCCCGAAAAATAGATTTTTTTATTTTATTTTTTTATTTTTGAGACAGAGCCTCAAGCTGTCACCATGGGTAGAGTGCTGTGGCATCATAGCTCACAGTAACCTCCAATTCCTGGGCTCAAGCGAGTCTCCTGCCTCTGCCTCCCAAGTAGCTGGGACCACAGGCACCCGCCACAACGCCCGGCTATTTTTGTTTGGGTTGCAGCCCTCATTGTTGGTTGGCGGGCCCAGGCTGGATTTGAATCCGCCAGCTCAGGTTTACATGGCTGGCGCCTTAGCCCGCTGAGCCACAGGCGCTGAGCTGAAAAATAGATTTTTTAATAGAGTAGAATTAGGAGCCACAGTTATAGGCTGCATACATGTGTTAATTCAGTGTGGCATAATGTTAGTGCTGAAAAGATTTTAGAGATTTAGATTTAGGCCACTTCATTTAAAACCTGAGAATATAACTGATTGGTGTTAGAAGCAGACCTGTAACCCAAGTCCCCTGATTATCTTTCCTCCTCTGAAAGTAGACAGTTTACGTTTGTGGTTTCAACTTTGACATCTTAAATTAAACTGAAACGTGATTAATATATTGATGCTAATTTGAGGACAGAATACCTACCTCAGTGAATGTCTTCTTTATTAACCTATATTTTGGAGGCCATTATTTGGTCTGAAGTTTGACAAAATCAGCATATTAATGAGTGGGGATCTGACAGTATATTTCTATAGTTCTAAGTCTGTGTGGGAAAATAATGCAGTTTTATGGATGTTAAGAATGCTGTTACTGGGGTTTTGTTTGTTTGACTAACCTCAAGAAACTGGAGCATTCTAAATATGTTTTTCATTCCATTTGGCTTCCAGAAATTTCCTAGGAAATAATACTTGGCATTCTTGGCCAATTATAAAAGTCTTAAATGCTTATTCTAAAATATTCACAGTGGGCTGGGCTTAGTGGGTCATGCCTGTAATCCTGGCACTCTGGGAGACTGAGGTGGGTGGATTGCTTGAGCTCTAAGTTCAAGACCAGCCTGAGCAAAAGCGAGACCCTGTCTCTACTAAAACTAGAAAAACTGAGGCCAGAGGATCACTTGAGCCCAAGTTGGAGGTTGCTGTGAGCTATGATGACATGACACTCTACCCAAGGAGACAGCTTGAGACTCTGTGTCAAAAAAATAAATAAATAAAATATTCAAGCTATACAAAGGTTTTTAATGTGAAACACATCAGCACCATTGGTTGTATTGTGCAGAGGCAATCATTGTCTAGTAGTATGCCCTGTACCTTGGGGACGCATACTTAAGAGTGATACCTGTTATCTGTGTTTAATAGTTTGTGTCTGTGACTACCTCTTTGTGTTTTTCTGAAAATACCTTGTTATACCCAAGGTAAAAACTCTCACAATTTCTGTTCATAGCACAGTGTAATGTTTCTTTGTAGTAGGCAGGGAATGCCCTCTTTCATTAAAAGTAAGGTGAAGCAGTATTTATAAGGCATTTTGTAACTAGACCGTTTATGTCTGGTGATTCCCTCTTTTAGCAGTTTTTTGAGCGTCTGTGTAATAAAAAAAAATTTTTTTTAATCTTTTAAAATAGCTGTTTAAAAAACAGATTAAATAGGTTTAAAAGTTTAGGATTTGAAACTACTACTTTTCAGTCCTCTGATTATTAATTTACTTTCAACAGATTATTTCAGCTCATACTCAACTTTATTCATCCTTTAAACATTTTTATGGAATCATTGTACACAAGAACTTATGGTAGCTGTTCTTTAAAACATGCGTTCGTGTGGATCCAAGCAAGTACAGAAAATGGTTCTTTCTTTTTTATTTTTAGAAAATTATTCATTTTTATGTTGGTCTTATTTTTAAGGAGCCCAAACTATTAGAAAGGACTCATCTGTAGAAGCATTTTAGAGGGCATGTCACAGATGCAATAAGCTTTTCTGCCATCTGGAGTACCAGCAGAACCCTCTGGCAGTAATAGCAGTACTGAGGAGTATTAGATGCCAGGGGCATTGTATTGCATTCGTTGTTGGAAGCAAGATCATGTTAAGTGTGTTATTGCATGTGATTCTCTGGAAACTATTACTATGTCTAACCATCTAGTTTGTAATCAGCATTTCCTTATCACATAGATAATCTAATTTAAATAAAATCTAAAAATATTCCAAAGCTTTAACCTGAGATATCTGGGGTATGTCTACCCCCCTGGCAGCAGGAACAGAGACGTGCCTGATACCAAGGGGTATAAAGAGTGGGCAGAGGAATGGGGATATCTCCTCTAGCCAGAGACAAATGTATGTATTCTTCCTTGTGTTAGTCTCATTCTGGCTGGAAGATTCTCAGATCATTATTTCCCAGATCACTCTTTCCCTCTTCTTAGCTCTATTCTTACTTAATATGAATTTCCACTAGAAATATTTCCCACTAAAAATATTCACTAGACATCTAGTGAGAAGTCAGTGGAACCTTCAAATTCATATGTTCAGAGAATGACTTCCCAACCTGTCCCTGTTGGTTCCCTCCTCCACTGACCCCTTCATATTCTCCTTGAAGGGCTTCACCATTGACTCAGTCCACATTCAGGGGAATATACTCCCATGTCCTATTGGTCCCTTCATCTTCTATAGGGTGTCCTGAAGTTTGCTGTATATGCATAGGGGAAATAGGAATTTGTAGCTAAGTGTACCTTTATTTACATAATATTCATTACAGGATTTTATATACTTTTGCTATATGTATTGATATATAAATATAAAAATATAAAGTGTACAAGTTTGTTAATTTTCCTATGTTTGATGACCTTTATCTTACATAGTTTCTTCTGTATTTTAGGAGACCTGTCGCTTCTAGCTTCTACTATCCTAATCCTTCGTCAACCTGAATTACTACAGAAACCTGCTTGCTTTTTTTTTTTTTGAGACAGTCTCACCATGTCACCCTTAGTAGAGTGCTGTGGCGTCACAGCTCACAGCAATCTCAAACTCTTGGGCTAAAGCAATTCTCGTGCCTCAGCCTCCCAAGCAGCTGGGATCACAGGTGCCTGCCATAACGCTTGGCTGTTTTTTGTTCTAGTTGTCATTGTTGGTTAGCTGGCCTGGGCCAGGCTCAAACCTGCCACCTTCAGTGTATGTGGCTGGCACCATAACTACCGTACTAGGGGTGCTGAGCCAAAACCTGCTTTCTTAGCATGCTTTCCCATCTTCCCCCATGTCAGAGAGAGTTTTCTAAAACTCGTATTTCTTATCTCAAACAACTTCAGTGACTTCCCCATTGCCTACAGCTTTCAGTCCAGACACTATATATAATTAAATCCCTGAGTTTTTTCTAGCCTCCCTAAGTGCCCCCTTCTATATGCTGTATGTGCTCTATGTGTTCTTTTTTTTTTTTGGAAACAGAGTCTCACTACATCACCCTCGGTAGACGCTGTGGAGTGTGGTGACATCACAGCTCACTGCAACCTCAAACTCTTGGGCTTAAGTGATTCTCTTGCCTCAGCCTCCTAAATAGCTGGGACTACAGGCACCCACCCCAATGCCTGGCTATTCTTTTTTGTTGTTGTTGCAGTGGTCATTGTTATTTAACTGGCCCGGGCCAGGTTCAAACCTGCCAGCCTTGGTATATGTGGTTGGCGTCATAACCACTGTGCTATGGGCTCTAAGCCTATGCATTCCTTTTTAAAAGCAGTTGTTTGTTCATTCCCTTATTGGTCCGTTCTTCATTTGCTCATTGAATATTTACTGGGCATTTATACAGGTCAGGCTGTATGCTTCAGACTGGATGTAAAGTAGTCTGTAGAGCAGATCCTTAGCCATTTTGGGGCCTTCCACAGAGTAGGCTAGGTTGTGATGCAGTAACAAATTTACTATGAAATCTTATAATTTTAACACAACAGAGTTTTCTTATTATGATTAACTGTTAGTTATGGGTTTTGAGAAGTTCTGGCCCACATAAGAACTCTCTTTCATTTAGGGGCCCAGGATAGCTACACCAAATGGAACTCACAGAAATCTTGGGTTCTCTGACAGAGGCAAAAGAGACTGGATGGGCTTCTTAACTGCTTCTGCTTAAAAGTGACACTTGTTCCCCCTGGCCACATTTCATTAGCCAAACTGGCCCCATCTAACAGCAAGAGGATTGAATATTGTAGGTAAACATGTGGAATGTCTTGGTAAGCATCATAATTTCTCCTGTGGTCACTGAAATACTATATAATCAGTCACCTGACTTTATTGTCTTTCTCATTCATTGTACTTTACATTTTTTATTTGTTTGTTTTTGAGACAGAATCGTAAGCTGTCATCCTGGGTAGAGTGCCATGGTGTCACAGCTCACAGCAACCTCAAACTCTTGGACTTAAGTGATTCTCTTGCCTCAGCCTCTCAAGTAGCTGGGACTACAGGTGCCTGCCACAACACCCAGCTACTTTTTGGTTGCAGTTGTCATTGTTTAGCAGGCCCAGGCCGGTTCGAACCTGCCACCTTAGGTGTATGTGGCCAATGCCCTGCTGACTGAGCTATGGGTGCCACCATTTTAATATTCTTTTGTTGAATAAATATCCTTCTTAGAGCTTAGATTCAACTTAAAGTAACTTCCTTTAAGAAAAGTTTCCATACATCCCTCTATCATGCGCCCTACCCCAAATCTGGCTTAGGTGTCTCTTTTCAGTGTTATTGTGATATCCCATGCATACCTCAACTTAAATACTCCTTACCCTTTGTGATACCCTTTTTTCTTCTACTGGATGCTCATTTCCTTTAGGGCAAGGACTATGACTTTCCTTTATATTCTTTAAAAAATTTTTTTTGTTGGTGGTGCCTGTAGTTCAAGCAGCTGAGGCACCAGCAACATACACCAGAACCGGCAGGTTCGAATCCGGCCCGGGCCTCCCAAACAATGACAACTACAACCAAAAAAAAAAAAGAAGCTGGGTGTTATGGCGGGCGCCTATAGTCGAAACTACTTGGGAGGCTGAGGTAAGAGAATTGCTTGAGCCCAGGAGTTGGAGGTTGCTGTGAGCTGTGATGCCACAGTATTCTACCCAGGGCAATAACTTGAGGCTCTGTCTCAAAAAAAAAAAATTATTTTTTGTTTTGTTTTAAGAAATATTAAACCAAAAAAAAAAAAAAACAAAACTTGAGAAATACAAAATTGCTATTCCTGCTGTATTTCTTTCTCCTTTTATTATGTTTATCATTTCTACACATTTATCCTTTCATTACACATCAGTAATCAATACAATGATTTTCCTTCTTTGTTTGTACAGAACACGTGTTGTCCCTGCCCCACCTATTGATTTCTGTCTGCTCTGCAGAGCCAGCTGTCTGACACATCCAAGAGTGTCTATCAATAGCTGTGTTCCTCTGGTCTGTTTATCCATCTCTGCACTGGTCTCTGTCTCGATGACTAGAGCTTCAAAATGATCTAATATTTGGTTCTCCACTCTGATCTGCCTCCAAACTGCAGTAGTTTTATTCTCTCCATCTGGGTTCCTGGGTTATGATAATGATTAATGAATGTTTGTGGAATAAACAAAGCATTTCTGCTTTTTTTCTCTTAGTGTGTTATTTGCAGAGTCTTTTAGGGGCTTTGCCATTACTTTTAGAGAATTTTATCTTTTAAGATCAAACTTCAGAGTAAGGAATGGAATTTACTGACGTGATTTATTATTTTGTCAGGTAGGAAGGAGGAAAACCCTGGCCTAATAACATAAAGGATTTTTGTTTTATTTTTTGCAGTACTTTTGTTTTTTGTTTTTTTTTTTTTGAGACAAAAACCTCAAGCTGTCCCCCTGGGTAGAATGCTGTGGCATCACAACTCACAGCAACCTCCTACTCCTGGGCTCAAGTGATTCTCCTGCCTCTGCCTCCCCAGTAGCTGGGATTACAGGCCCGGCTATTTTTGGTTGCAGCTGTCATTGTTGTTTGGCAGGTCGGGGCTAGATTCGAACCTGGCAATTCAGGTATATGTGGCTGGCACCTTAGCCGCTTGAGCCACAGGCGGCAATCCTCCTCTCCATTTTTTTTGAAGGCTGAGTAATATTCCATGGTATACATATACCATACCTTACCAATCCATTCCTGGTATAAAGGACATTTAGGCTGTTTCCACATTTTAGCAATTGTAAATTGGGCTGCAGTAAACAGCCTACCACAAGTGTCTTTATAATATATATTTTTTTCTTCTGGATAGATGCCCAGTAATGGGATTGCAGGATCAAACGGAAGGTCCAAGTTGAGTTCTTTGAAGTTTCTCCATAATTCCTTCCAAAATGGTTGTATTAGTTTGCAGTCCCACCAGCAGTGTAAAAGTGTTCCTTTCTCTCCACATCTACACAAGCATCTGCAATTTTGAGATTTTGTGATATAGGCCATTCTTGCTGGAGTTAGATGGGTGGTTTTAATTTGCATTTCTCTAATAATTAGGGATGATGAGCATTTTTTCATGTGTTTACTTGGCCATTTGTCTTTCAACTCTACAGAAGATTCTATTCATCTCTCTTCTCCATTGATGTATGGGATTGTTGGATTTTTTCTTGTAGATTAATTAAAGTTCTGTATAGATCCTGGTTATTAAACTTTTGTCTGATCAAAAATATGCAAATATTCTTTCCCATTGGGTATGTTGTCTATTTGCTTTGGTTGTTGTCTTCTTGGCTGTACAGAAGTTTTTCAGTTAATAAGTCCCATTTGTTTATTATTGTTGTTCCTATTGTCATGGCAGTCTTCCTCATAAAGTCTTTCCCTAGGCCGATAACTTCCAGTGTTTTTCCAATTCTTTCTTTGAGAATTTTTATCATTTCATGCCTTAAGTTTAAGTCCTTTATCCATCTTGAATCAATTTTTGTGAGTGGAGAAAGATGCGCAACCAGTTTCAGTCTTTTACATGTGGATATCCAATTCTTCCAGCACCATTTATTGAATAGGGAGTCTTTCCCCCAGTCAATGCTCTTGTTTTGTTTATCGAAGATTAGGTGGCTATAAGTTGTTGGTTTCATTTCCAGGTTTTCTGTATGATGCCAAGTATCTATGTCTCTATTTTTCTGCCAGTACCATGCTGTCTTGAGCACTATGGCCTTGTAAGACAGCCTAAAATCTGGTATAGTGCTACCCCCAGCTTTGTTTTTATTACTAAGAACTGCCTTAGCTATATGGAGGTTTTTCTGGTTCCATAAAAAGCACAGAATCATTTTTCCATGTCTAGAAAGTAGGATGTTGGTATTTTAATAAGGATGATGTTGAATTGGTAAATTGCTCTGGGAAGTATAGATATTTTAACAATGTTGATTTTTCCCAGCCGTTAGCATGGTATGTTCTTCCATTTGTTAAAGTCCTCTGCTATTTCCCTTCTTATGGTTTTATAATTTTCTTTATAGACGTCTTTCACCTCTTTTGTTAGGCATATTCCTCAGTATTTCATTTTCTTTGGGGCTATGGTGAAGGGAGTTATGTCCTTAAATAACCTCTCATCGTGGCTGTTGTTGGCGAGTCCCTGGTATTTTCAAAGTATAGGATGATATCATCAAGTGAAGAGTGAGAGTGTGATCTCCTCTGACCCTATTTTTTTTGACTTTAACATTTTATTGCAATATACATGTTATATTGTTTATTGCAATATACATGTATATTGTATAACAATATACATTGTTATATACATGCAATATACATGTATACATACATCTAGAAAAGCATAAGCTTCATGTAGACTGGTACATAAGTATACATCTCAATGATTTTTCATAAACAGTACAATACCATACAACCAGCACCCATGTTAAGAAACAGAAAATTTCCAGAATCTCAAAAGACCCTCTGTCCCACTTCCTATCTCCCCTTGTACAAAAAATAACCATTATCCTGACTTGTAACACCATAAATTAGTTTTGACTATTTTTCGACCTTACATACATGGAATCATGCTCTATGTCTGATTCTTTCACTTAACTTTAAATTTATAAAATTTATTCATATTGTTGCGTGTACTCATAGTTTGTTAATTTTTGTTGTTGCATATTATTTCCATGTGTGACTACACCATTCATTTATTTACCTGTTTTATTGAATACATATGGCTGGTGGGCGTTTGGGTTGTTTATAGTTTGGGCCTTATATTAGCTTCCTAGTGTTGCTGCTACAGCGTACCACAAACTGAGTGGGTTAAGTAACAGAAATTGCAGAGACATTGTCTCAGTTCTGGGGGCTAGAAGTTCAAGATGAAGGTGTTGACAGTGTTGGTTCCATCATCGGACTATAAAGAAAATTTGTTCTATGTCTTTCCCATAGTTTCTTGTGATTTGCTGGTAATCTCTGAAATTCTTTGGCTTGTAGAAGTATGTATCACTCTGATGTGGGCCTTCATCTTCACATGGCATTCTCTCTTCAGGTCTGTATCCAAATTAACCAGTTAGAACTAGGGTGCACACTGTTCCTGGATAATTTCATCTTACCTAATAATATCTTCAACAGCCCTATTTTCAGAGAAGGTTACATTCTCAAGCTAGAACTTCAATATATGAATTTTAGGGAGACAAAATTCAACCCATAATAGGGCTATTGTTGCTAAAAATATTCTTGAACATGATTTGGTGAATATATGTTCTCATCTCTGATGAGTATATTTCTACAAGTGGATATGCTGGATTATAAAGTATATATGTGACATATTAAGCTTTTGAAGAATCTGCCAACAGCTTTCCAAAATGATTACTCCTATGTTCAATATCACTAAAGTATGAGAATTTCAGTTGAACCACAGCTTCACCAACACTTAGTATTGTCTGTTTTATTATTTTAGCCATTCTGATGCAACTATAGTTTACCAGGTGATTTTATTTTTGTATTTATTTTTTTTTATTAAATAATAGCTGTGTACCTTAGTGCAATCTGGGGTACAGTGTACAGGCTTCATATACAATCTGAAATATTTTCATTCAACTGTTCGACATAACCTTCATGGGATTTTCTCTTTTGTTGTGTGAACACATTTGTGTTCTGCATTTAGTACGTTTCACCTGTCCCTTCTAAGATGCACCATATGTGTGATCCCACCATTTACCCTCTCTCCACCCACCCTCTTCCTTCCCTTCCATCGCTTACCTCTTTCCCCATCTTCTTGTGCTATAATTGGGTTATAGCCTTCATATGAAAGCTATAAATTAGCTTCCTAGTAGGGCTGTATACATTGGATACTTTTTCTTCCATTCTGGAGATACTTTGCTAAGAAGAATGTGTTCCAGCTCCATCCATATAAATACGAAAGGGGTAAAGTCACCATCTTTCTTTAAGGCTGTCTAATATTCCATGGTATACATGTACTACAATTTATTAGTCCATTTGTGGATCGATGGACATTTAGGTTTCTTCCATGACTTAGCAATTATGAATTGGGCTGCAATAAACATTCTGGTACAGATATCTTTGTTATAATGTGACTTTTGGTCTTCTGGGTATATACCAAGTAAAGTAATTATAAGATCAAATGGAAGGTCTATTTTTAGATCTCTGAGTATTCTCCAAACGACTTTCCAAAAGGAACATATTAGTTTGCATTCCCACCAGCAATGTAGAAGTGTTCCCTTTTCTCCACATCCACACCAACATCTGTGGTTTAGGGATTTTGTTATGTGGGCTAACCCTATTGGAGTTAGATGATATCGCAAGGTAGGTTTGATTTGCATTTCTCTGATGATTAAGGATAGTAAGCATTTTTCACATGTCTGAAGGCCGTGCGCCTGTCTTCTTTAGAGAAGTTTCTCTTCAGATCCTTTGCCCATCCTGAGATGGGATCACTTGTTCTTTTCTTGCTAATACGTGAGTTCTCTGTGGATTCTGGTTATTAAACCTTTGCCAGAGGCATAATCTGCAAATATTTTCTCCCATTCTGAGGGCTGTCTGTTTGCTATACTCACTGTGTTCTTGGCCATGCAGAAGCTTTTTAGTTTCATAAGGTCCCAGTAGTGTATTTTTGATACTGCTTCAATTGCTTGGGGGGTCCTCCTCATAAAGTATTCACCCAGGCCAATTCTTTCAAGAGTTTCCCCTGCACTTTCTTCTAGTATTTTTATAGTTTTATGTCTTAAATTTAAATCTTTAATCCAATGTGAGCCTATCTTTGTTAGTGGTGAAAAGTGTGGGTTCAACTTTAGTCCCCTACAGGTCGCCAGCCAGGTCTCCCGGCACCATTTATTAAAAAGGGAGTGCTTTCCCCACTGAATGTTTTTAATTGGCTTGTTGAAGATCAAATAGTGATAACTAGTTGGGTTCATCTTTTGGTTCTCCATTATGTTCCAAACACCTCCCTATCTGTTTTTGTGCCAGTACCATGCTGTTATTATCACTATTGATTTATAGTACAGTCTCAGGTCTGGTAGTGTGATTCCTCCTGCTTTGTTTTTATTTCTGAGTAATGTCTTGGCTATTCGAGGTTGTTTTTATGATTCCATAATGGAGCTTTAATAGGGATTGCATTAAAATTGTATATTGCTTTGGGTAGTATGGACATTTTACCAATGTTGATTCTTCCCAGCCATGAGCATGGTATGTTTTTCCATTTGTTAACATTTTCAGATATTTCTTTTCTTAGAGTTTTGTAGTTCTATTTGTAGAGATCTTTCATGTCCTTTGTTAGGTAAACTCCCAAATATTTCATCTTCTTTGGCACTCA